>VDFB02276892.1:0-30117 GCA_007258455.2 Sequoia sempervirens
TCTCCATTTATCTAGAGGGGTTTTTGTTTTGTGGCCTATGGGGCATTCATTTTGGATTTTTTGTTGGCTTATGCTACCTTGTTGTGGATTTCTTGGTGACTCTTGGGGAGATCGACTATCTCGCTATTCGGGCCTCCTTGTTTTCTCCATGTGTGGTTAATTTTTAGGTCATGTTGCTAACCTTTTTTCTTGGGTTGGGGTTTCCCTCTTGTGGTGGGGGTCTTTTGTCTCCTATTGTTGTGTTTGGGATTTTCTCTCTACTGCCATGTTCTTTCTAGTAGCATGTCTTTTGGTCCTCCTTATTGAGGTCTTTGCTACTCCTCTATGTCTGGTTGATTTTGAGGTCATGTTGCTAACCTTTTTGCTTGGGTTGGGGTTTCCCTCTTGTGGTGGGGGTCTTTGGTATTTTCTCTCTACTTCCATGTTCTTTCTAGCAGCGTATCTTTTGGTCCACCTTGTTGAGGTCTTTGCTACTCCTCTTGAACCCCATGTGGCTAGCGATGATTTTTCTCTTTTTTGGGTTTGGTTCCTTTTTTCTAAAGTTTTATTTTTTCTTGTTGAAGCCTTCTAGTTTCTCTTTGATTTGTGCTTTGGGCCTTGTCTTGATAGTAAGGTTTTTTTGGTGCCCCAGTTGGGTTTTGAAGTTTTTGTTGCAGAGGAGGATTTTTTTTGAGTTGTCGACTAAGCTATCCCAAATGTCTATTCTTAAGGCTCGGGTGGATTCTTTCTTTATGTTGTTGGCTAGGTTGTTATTTACATCTTGTGTCAAGTAGCAGGAGCCTATGGTGCCAAAGGATGTAATGTCAATCCTTTCTATTTTTACTATCTTTTGCCATGTTTTATAGGTTAAGTCTTCTTTTGAGGTTGATACTACTCCTATTGAGGAGGATCCAACTCCTATGGAGGTGGAGATGGAGGTTGTAGAGGTGGGAAAAAAATATTTCCTCTCTCATGATCTCTTATTGAGGTGGAGCTTGTGTGAGAAGGAGAGCAGTGACTTTGGTAGGAAGGGTTCTCATTTTATCCTCTCCTATAGAGGAGGGCTCTCTCCTATTGAGATGGAGATTGAGATGGTGGATCAGGTGGGATGGTGTTGTAAGATGGTTGATGCTTCCCAGCGTTCAGCTATGTTCTCTAACTCTTTTTTTCCTTGTTGCTCTCTTATTGAGGTAGGGATTCTGGGAAAAATGATTGTTATTGAAGGGTGATTTGGCATCCCTTGTTGTTTTAGCTCAGTACTAAGCAGTCGGTTTACTGTGGAGTGGTTGTTGCAGGTTGTGTTTAGTGCCTAGCTAATCCAAGTAGTTTCTTTAAGATGATTTGGTTTAAGATCCATGTGAAGTCCTAGTTGTAAAAGGGTTTTTTGACCCCTTCAAAGCTGATTCTTTGTAGTTTGTTTTGTCTTGTGTCTCTTATGGTAGAGTATTGATGTTGGGCCGTTGATTGTCTATGTTCCTATCTAATTTCAGCTTTCATTTGTTTGTATGGGGTTGTTGGTCCCCTCAAAACTTGTATGTAAGTGGTTTTTGTTCCTCGCAAAACCTGTTTTACGTTAACCAAAAACTATTTAGAAATTAGAAAAATATTCCAAGGTTTGTAATTAAAGGGCATTATGTACTCACATGAGAACTAGACACATAGGGAAAGGATAATGCACAATAGCATAGGATATGAATTTTAGGAATTTTATGATACTTTTAAAAAATATAAGGGGTTGAAAATGGTAACGAATAATACAACCTAATATTGACAAGGTAATAAAGAATCTACCATTGAACATAAACATCAAATACAAAGACATTACAAAAATTTGGGCATGACAACAAATTTCCCAATATTGGCTCTTGTTAGGGATGCATGGACAATAGTATATCATGAGAATCTCATATCTCTAGGAAATTAGACCACAAAAGGAAACAAAAATCCTAAACACACTTCACCCTAAGTATAACAATAGCTAGGTTTTCACAAGAAAAGAATTATAATGGTTAGAAATACTTTACAAGGAACTATTAGTGTTTGCTTATGAAAAATAGTGATTCATATGTTTCCTATATACTAGCAACTCCAAATAACTTCCATTTGGGTGTTTTGAATAAAAATTATCATCAATACAATGATTCTTGATCATATAAGGACCCAACCTTAGAGCTTATAATTTTTCATGTTTCCCTTTACATTTAGCTCTTGCATTCCATAACAATACCACATCCCCTAATTCAAAATTTCAATATTTAGTTCTTTTTTTAAAGAGATGTGGGTTTGTAGCCTTCAGATACTTTAGTGTTGACTTAGCTCTTGTCGATGTCAATCCTAGGTCTAGTTGATTTACTAGAAATAATAGGAGGGTGGACGATGAGAATATCCTTTTCTAGTTGGATAGATTCTTTTTTAGCTCTGATTGGATGTTAGATTTAGAAGGATTTTCTTTTGTCGTGCTAGAATTTGGCAGATAAGATCATTGGCCAATCTCAATTGAGTTCAACAAAATCCTTAAACCGAAAGGGATCTCATTCAAGATGGAATATTTTTGGTATGAACATCCTGACTTCTCTCATTCCCTTCAAGGATGGTGGAGTAAAGAGATTAAGGGGAATAAGTAGTTCATCCTTTCTCAGAAGCTGGTTGAAGTAAGGCGGAAAGTCAGATCATGGAACAAAGATGTGATAGGAAACCTATTTGAAGCAAAGTTAAGGATTGAGGATGAGTTAAAGGAGGTTGAAAAGGATATCGCTAGGTTGGGATTCTCATGGGAGTTAAGGGAGAAGGAGAAGGATTTATTGGAGCAGCAGGAAAGGGTGCTCAGAATGGAATAAATTTTGTGGCAGCAAAAGTCACGTGTCAAGTGGGTCAAAGAGGGGGATCAGAACACTAACTTCTTTCACCTCTCCACCAAAATTAGGAGACAAAATAATAGGATTATCTCCATTCAATCCCTTGTTAGTGATGTTATTGAATATGTGGCTGCTATCAAAGAGGAGGGGAGACCCTTCTTTCAAACTTTGTTGGGGGTCCTTATGTGGAAGATCTTGTTGCTCAAGAAGATATGTTAGGGAACATTCCATAATTAATTTCACATGAAAAATATATTAGGTTGATGGCTCCTTTTACCCATGAAGAAATCAAAGTTACTACCTTCTCCTTAGGTGCCAGGAAGGATCTTGGCCCTAATAGGTTCCAAGAAAAAAAAAATTAGAGGTTTTGGGAGATTGTTGGGGAGGATGTCTAGATGGCGATTAAGGAGTGCAGAAGGAAAAAGACTATGATGAAGTCCTGGAACTTTACATACATTGCCTTGGTTCCCAAGAAGCAGTCCTCCAACTATTTTGATGACTTAAGGTCGATTTCTTTATGTAACTCGATTTATAAGATTATCACTAAGGCAATGGCTTTGCATCTAAGGCTCTATCTAGATATGATTATATCAGAAAAATAAAGCGGTTTTCTAAAAGTTAGGAAGATTCTTGATGGGATATTCACAGCTCATGAGACAATTCATTCTATCAAATCCAGAAGGAAGGAGGGTATGGTGGTTAAACTCAATATGAATAATGTTTATGACAGGGTGTCATGGTATTTTTTGATGAAGGTTATGGAAAAGTTTGGGTTTGAGAAGGGCTGGTGTGATTGGGTGAAGGGATTTGTTCCATCATCCTCCTTTGTAGTCCTTGCCAATGGAGTGGCCTTTGGATTTTTTGATGCTAAGTGAGGGTTGTGGAAGGCTGACCCTCTATCACCCTTTCTCTTTCTCATCTTATCAAAAGCTTTAAGCAAAGAGTTGAAGCAGGAAGTCAAATGTGGGAGTCTATGAGGCTTGCAAGTTTTTGGGGGAGTTGATAATGTTACTCATCCCTAGTTCGTGGATGATACCCTCCTCTTTGGTGAGGCCACGACTAGAGAGGCAAGAAATATCAAAAGCGTTTTGTCCCTTTATGAGAGGGTGGTTGGACAAGTTGTGAGCTGCTCTAAATCTAGTGTCTTATTCCTGAAGGATAACTATCTAGAAAAATTAGACATCTAGGACATCCTTGGGTTTGAGTCTGACTGTCTCCCCAATAGATATCTAGGGATGCCTCTCATTGATCAAAAAGCGTCAATTGTTGATTGGAAGGCGGTGGTTGAACAGTTTCAAGGAAAGTTGGAATCTTGGAAGGGGCGGTGTTTGTCCTTAGTTGGACATATCCTTCTCATCAAAACATCTCTGGCAGCGATTCCCATTTTCACAATGTGAGTATTTCAAATCCTAAGTAAAGTTGCTAAGATCCTAGAGAATTATATGTGCTCCTTCCTTTGGCGTGGTTGCGAGAATGCATCTAAATTAAGTTTAGTCAAATGTTCAAATAGTTGTAGGCCTTCTTCTCATGGTGGCTTGGGTCTTCGAAGGTGCATTCATATGAACAAATCCTTGGGATCCAAGCTTGTGTGGCACATTTATGTCGAGGGGCACAAAAGTTGGAGTAGAATCCTTCAAGCCAAGTATCTGGGGAATGACAAGGACCTCTTGTTTAAAGTTGATCTTCCCAAAGGCTCTTATGTCTATAATTTTTAAGGTCATGTACTTGTCTCATTTCTCCTAACATCAAATGGCGCTTGGTGAATGGACATAAAATCAAATTTTGGAGAGATTGTTGGATTGAGAATGAAGCTTTGAAGGTGTAGCATATCTGGAGGTTGTTGTTCAGACATTTTGAAGATACAATGGGGGTTTGAGTGTGCGACTACATGGTTGAAAGCAATGGTGCTAGGCAATGGAAGAAACTTCACTAGATCTTGTTGAGGAGATTAAGGAGGCTTGTGGGTCCTTGTAGCGCTGGCTAGATAGGTGGCCCATGTTGATGGTGAACAAGGAGGATAGTATGGTGTGGGGTCACAAGGGAAACAAGGATGTCAGTGTCTATAGTGCCTACCACTCCTTTTTTGTTAGTGGATCCCAATCTACGATGGCTAGGAGGATTTGGATCAACTCTAGGCTTCCTAAAGCCAATTCTTTTTTATGGATTGCTCGGCATTGTAGGGAACTTATGTGGGATACACTATAGAAATTGGGGCATGTTGGGCCCTCTATATTTGTCTTATGTGGGGGTGAAGGTGAGAGTAACGATCATTTGTTCTTGCACTATCCTTTTGCTAGACAATTGTGGTCTCCTTTTTAGCTCCATTGGGGGTTTGTGTGGGTTACCCCCAAGAATCTCCCCTCTCTCCTGGAGGGCTGGAACCTTAAGATTATCATCCTGAGTTTTAAATTCATATGGATGGTTGGGTTGGCCATTATTGTTTGGAACTTATGGCTAGAACGTAACAGGATCTTCTAAGGCAATAATAAAGGGGTGGAAAGAATCTGGGATGTGATTGAGAGTACTTTGTCTGAACCTGGTGAATTGTTGTGTGACAAGCATTGTGTTTTGGCTACGGAGGAGGTTCATTGGGCGGATTCCTGGCCTAGGTTCAGATGGTTGGATAATGGTTTTGAGGTGGTGAGGAAGAAGAAATGCAAGGCTTGTTGGGTGGCCTTGGGGATGGGTGGGTCAAGTTGAACTTTGTCAGTGCTGCTAAAGGCAATCCCAGCATGGCTGGAAGCGAGGGAATATTTTGTTATTCTTGTGGGAAACATGTGGGACTTTATAGTTTGGACTATGGTTTGGAGACAAACAACATGGTAGAGGCTTGGGCTCATTTCAAAGGTTTACAACTTTTTCATAACAAAGGGTGGAAAAAGGTGTGGGTGGAGGGAGACTCAAAGATCTTGATCGATGCTATGCAAGGTAAGGACCTCAAAGATTGGAGTCTAGGGGTGTTTTTGAATGCTTCTTCTGAGCTAAAGGATTCATTTGAAGAGTTGTGTTTCTCTCCTATTAAACGCTTTGGCAATAAAGTGGTTGATTGGGAGGCTAATTGTGGTGTGAATCTGCATGCTAAGGAGGGTGTGAATGAAATTTTTTGGTGGTCCAATTTCCCTTATGATGTATTCGGGTTGCTTCAGCAGGACATCAAGTCTCATACCCCTAATGCAAGTTGAGGTCTGGGCTCGCTATTGTCTTTGCATGCTATGCTTTGTTCATTCTATCCCTACATTGGTGTCTTCTCTACGGTTGAGTTTTCCCTCTTTGTATGTGGTTGTCATCCTTGGATGTTGGTCTACTTTGCAGGCTATTGATGGTAATTTTGAAGCTGATTGGTTGTGATGTAAATAGTTCCTAGACCTATAACCAGGTTTTTTTAAACAAAAAAAAGAGATTTGTAGACACCTAAAAATGTTCTAACCCAACGACACCTCATTTTTAGCCTACCCTATCCCATTAATTAATTAAATAGTTAATTAATTAATGTACTCATCACCTTTATCCCACTCTATCCTAGCCAATTAATTAAATAAATATTATTTATTTATTTATTTAATTTAACCTTTTCTCTTACCTTAATATTTAATTGAATAAATATTTATTATTTGTTTAATTAATTTATCCATTATCCTTATTCCATCCCACCTTTAATTAAATAAATTTTATATTTATTTAATTAAGTCTAGCCATCCCCAAATCCTTTAGCTAAATTAATTAATTAATTCTTAATTAATTAATTAATTTAGGATAATTAATTCCCATTACCCTTTTCTTCTATTATTTAATTCCACTTTATCCCCTATCCTTATCCATTTAATCCCATCCATTGATTCCATTCACATGGATCACAATCTAAACTTGTCACCAAGTGACAAGTGTCCCCTTCACATGTCTAGCCTTTATCTGAAATGTCAAACTAATTTTCATCTTATCCCTCCATTTAATATCCCACCTCTTAATCCTAGCCATCCATATAAGGATTTTTCCCTAAACCTAGCCCTTATCCCTCATGTGACACTTGTCACATTATACAACTTCAATCCAAACCTTATCTTCGCATTCAATCCTAGTCATAAATCATGAATGCATCCAAACCCTTCATTTCTTCTATCTCATTTCTATAAATGAGAGGCCGCCCATCCCATTTGCATCAACATCTTTTATGATAATGCCATGTTGTTGGAATTAATATTGATTAATGAGAAACTACGTTCAATCTTCAACAACTCAACATAATATATTCAATCTTTTGGGGTTTTCATGTGTTTTGGTTTGATTTAAACTATTTTTATGCATATTTCTATTATATCCATTTTACATGCTTACATTTTGGTGAACTTGACATGAACCCCCTAACTTATTTTTCGCTCAATATTTTGAGAAATTTTGAGGAATTTTGGAGTTGAACCCACTTCACTTCTCTAGCTTGCTTTTTGCAGGTTTTGTTAGCTTTTTGTTGTAGGTTTTGAGTCATTTTTTGAAAAAACCCTAGCTTTCAAAGATTTCACCATATCTTTCAAATGGCCATGAATTTTTCATGAGATTTCATTTGAATTTTATGCATCATCTAAGGAAGCTATAACAGAAAAATTAAGGTTATATCATTATTTTTGGGTGATTTATGATGATTTTATGTTTTTTTCATAAATTCACATTTTTTGGTGTAAATCAGTGAATTTTTCAGAATTTTTTGCATTTTTTAAAATCTCTTGAAATTTTAGTGGGGTTCTATTCCTTACGGATTTATTTTTGAGCTGAAAATAGTGATAAGGTTTTCCTATAATTCCACATTTTTGGGTGCAAATCAGAAATTTTTCGTAATTTTTTGCATTTTTGGAAAGCTCTTACAATTTTAGTAGGGGTCTATTCTTTTTGTTTTTATTTTTGGTTCCAAAAACATTTCTAAAAATCAAATTTATTTTGACTAGATGAAAAAAATAGAATTGCAATCTAGTGATGAGCATTTTTTCATATACATCCATTTTGTTACATCATAAATTATTTTTTTATCTTTGCAAGAGTTTTATTCTCATATCACATCCGATTTCTTTTTTTTAGTTTTAATCTAACCCTCTAATATTAGTGATCAATTATCTTGTCAGGGTTTTCCTTTGTTGTTGGTTTTGTTAATGTGCAAAAAAATAAACTCTTCAAAGGGAAAATTGGATCAAGTGGATAGAAATTTGGAGCTAAAGAAAATCTAGATGCAAACTTTTCAACTCATATCTTTATCTTTTTTTTAATAAAAAGAGGGTAAAAACTTTATTCAATCAAGAGAGAAGTACAAAATCATAAATTACACCAAGCCCACATAGGGAAAAATACCAGCACAATCCATCAAGTAACACCTAGGTAACATCATATATCCTCAGAAACAAGATCCTCCAACTCTTGAGAGAGATTCGTTGGCAGGCCGCCCCAATCATCCACCATCCAAACTCCTCTCCTCTCAGACACCCATCTAGCCAGGCCATCAACCACCTTATTCCACTCCCGTGGGATGTGGAAAAAGGTGACAGAATCCAATACTCCTTCCAACGAAATGATATGTCTCGCCACAACAACTAGCTGCCAATTCACTTCCTCCAATTGGTGCTTGTTCAACAAGTCTATCATGATCTAAGAATTAGACTCACAAATAATCCTGCTCCACCAAAGAGAACAACCCCTTTTCAAAGCCACTAGAATAGCCAAAGCTTCCATGAAATTGTTAGAATGTTGGCCACAATATTTTGAAAAGAGGAACTCCACAATTCCATCACTATCCCTTCCAACACCCCCCCACCCCAGCATGACCTAGGTTACCTATAGAGGACCCGTCAGTATTAATCTTCAAAACCCCAAGGGGAGGAGGCCTCCAATGACCCTCCCGCAGGACCCTCCCTTTACCCTTTCGCCCCAACAAGGCCTACCCTTATCACAGGAAGAAATCCCCAAACTTTGAACCACCCCCATATCACCCAAAACCATAGGAATATAAAGGTCACACTTGGCCACAAGAGTCTCCTAGATAGCCCCCAAAATTCTCATCCAGGCTTGTCGCACCTCAAGCTTCTTGTCCAAAAATATCTTGTTGTTGTTTTCTAACCAAATATGCCAAATAATCAAGCTAGGGCCAATAGACCAAACAATGTGGAGAAAAGAGGTCTTAGTAAGAGAACTCCCCAACTTGAGCCAGAAATCTTCTAGAGAAGAAGCATGCCTACATGGTTGGTTCCAGGTATCCCACCAGAAATACCAAACCTCCTTAACAAAAGAACACTAAAAAAAGAGGTGAGAAATATTCTCATCACTATTAGAACACAAAACACACCTGGAAGGGCCCTAAAATCCATGCTTCCACAAATTCTCCCAAGTCAGGCATCTACCCCACATCACAAGCCAAGAGAAGAAGTTATACTTGGGCCAAGAGAAACTATTCCAGATCTGCTTCCACCAGTTGACCCCCATACCCCTACAAACCTGCTTGTCCAACACCTGATAACTGGAGGCAACAAAAAAAATTCCCTTCTAATCATGACCCCAGACCAAAACATCCTTTTCCAAAAGAGAGTTGCAAACTTGACTAGCAAGAATACAAGCTAGCTCTCGATGATCTTCCATCAAGCCCCCAGGAGCCACTCTTGTAAGTCTTTCCACTGATAAATAGTAGCCTATCCAAGAACTTGTGAGGTTTTGAAATCCACCACATGACTCCAACCGGCTTCCAAAAAAACATCACTTAAACCCTATAAATGAGGATGGGAAACCAGAATAGGAGGATGTCCATCCCACGAATCGTGCCAAAAAATAACCTCTGAACCTCTATTATAGATCCAAAGGAAGCCTTATTTAATCAACTTAGCTCCCCTTTTCAAAGTATTCCAAACCATAAAGCCCTTACCCTCAAGGTTGTAACGAGGCACATCCCCACACTTAACATCTCCAAGATATTTGAAGGTGAGTATCTTAGCCCAAGTCTAATGTTGTTGAGTACACCACCGCCAATAGGGTTTTTCCGCCAAAGCTTTCCCATTTGGATCAGCCCGTCATAGCCCGAGACCACCTTCCTACTTCGGGCAACACACATCTTCCCACTTCACCAAGCTCTACTTCCTCAAAAGGAGCTTACCAAACCAAAGAAACTATCAAAAAAGACACTCAAAATCTCTGACAAAGCTAGTAGGAGTAGATAACATGAAACACCTGTACAATGGGAGGGCCTGAACCACAGACTTCAAAAGAGTAACTCTCCCAGCCGTAGAGAGCCATCTACAAGTCCAGTGACTAACCATCTTAAAAAAATTCTCAATCACATCCTGCCAAAACATTCTAGGAAGCAAGCGCACGGAAATAGGAATACCAAGATACACAAAGGGAAGTGAACCTATTTGAAATCTAAGAATCCCAGCAATTCTCTACTGAATAGGCTTAGGAGTGTTGAAGAAATAAATAGATGACTTACTCTCATTAATACTTTGTCCCAAGGCAGCCAAGTAGCAGTCCAAGGCCTTCCACAAATTAACCGCTTCATCCACTTTGGCTAATCCTATTAGAGTCGTATCATCCACAAACTGTAGGTGGGATTGAGAGGGAACACCATTTCCCCAACACCACCCATGGATTAAACCAAGTTCCACGTGAGATCTCATGAATCTTCCAAGCCCGTCAGCCGTCAAAATAAATAAATATTGGGATAAAGGATCCCCTTGTTGTAGACCCCTAGAAGCCCCAAAAAGCTCAAAAGGTTCCCCATCAACCAACACAAAGAAGGAGGAGGAGGTGACATAACTCATAACCCACTCAATCCAAGCGCTTCCAAACCCAAAAGCCTTTAGAATCTTGGAGAGAAAATCCCATTTGACCAGATCATAAGCTTTAGCCATGTCCAATTTAATAAACATAGCCTTCTCCCTGGATGAATGATCCGGTGGACATTTTTCAGTGAAAATTGAAGTGTTTCATTTTTCTCCAGAATCTGCACCATCAGAAAGAGCTCGGCGTCCTGATTCCAACGCAACTTGAACAGAGCGAAAAGGAGTCCGTTTGTGCAAGTTATGGCCAGTCAAACCTTCGGTCAAACTGGAATCAGGGGCGTCCAGGAAGCAAAAAAAATGATTGTTTCATAAATCAACCAAAGCAGCGTCAAGTCGAAGAGCTCGTCGAGACGATTCCGAAGACGTTCGTTTCGTCGAAATCCGACATCGGAGGCTCAAGATACAGCTGGTCAAAGTTTCAGGTTTGACTTGTGGACTGAAGGTACAGTGATGACGTCATCATCCGTACAGATGACGTCAGCACGTGGTACGAAATCCGATGTGGACAGATTAGAGTGTGACATGTGGCATTTGTACGGACCAATCATAGAGTGACACGTGGCAGTCCGTACGCACAGTCAGCTACACAGGTGTTAGTCCAGTCAGCATCCACGTCGTCTGTGAGTCAGCAACACGTCAACACCGTCAGTGAATGGTTCTATGACACGTGGCAACGAGTCAGAGCTGAGTCAACAACACGTCACGAGTATCAGCAAATAGAAGGACGACACGTGGCAGGCAAAACAAGTCGGCAGTTGAGTCATCATATTACATGGCAAAGTCGGCGAATCTTTCATGGACACATGGTGTCATGCGAATGTGACACGTGGCTCGGTTCTCCATTCTATGTGTCGACGGTTTTCAATTTGTAAGTTGTTTCAAAATGTATGGTGGCGGGGGGATTTGAACCCCCAACCATTCCTCTCTCCGCAGCGGCCGGCGACCAACTCGCCTACATATCCGCGCTTAACCGTATGCGAGGACCGGTTCCTTTTGATATAAGTTGGTTGAAATTTGGTTTAAAAAAATGGACGGCCGGGGGTTGGAACCCCGAACCGGTCGGGTCCCAAAAAGAATAGCCACCGCTACGCCAACTATAGGATTTATAATATATGGTATGTGGGTTTTTAATAACTGCAATTTGTTTGAAATTTTTAACCAAAATAACCTTTTAAAGGTTATTTTCAAACAAACATAAAATCAAACCCGGATTAAATCAAACCACCAAAACCATATTATCCCGAGAATGAATAATTGAAGGGCATAGAATTTATAGGGGATTTTTGTAAAGATTTTTATGCAAAATTGGGAGATTTTTGAAGATTGTTATGTATTTTGGAGAGATAAGGTGGATTTGGGAAATATTTTGTAAATCAATTGGTTGAGAGCCAAATTGAGCAAATTTTATGTATAAAAAGGGGTGTAAGGTGAGAGTTGGGATTAAGTTTTTTTTTTCAGGTGTTGAAGTCCTAATGTTGAGGCGTCAAAAGAGAGGTCTTGTTGGAGAGTTCTTCAAACCATTCTTGCATATCCGAGCATCGTTACGCTGCCGAAGTGCTTGGAGAATGGTGGTGCTTTTGTAATTGATTTTTGGAGTTAATCGGATCGGTCTCTCTATTGGAGTGGACCCGGAGACGTAGTCACTTTCGTGACGAACTCCGTTATCAAGTTATCAACTTCTTCTCTTCTGTCTCTCATTTCCTTCCTTTCTGTAAATCACCTTGTTATTACTTTTATTTATTTCCTTAAGTTAATTTTGATTTAATTGACTTGAAATAATCATTGTAAAAGCATTGTAAAAGTTAAGCATTTAAATACTGCAATCTAGTCTAGATCCTATACAGATCAAGTTGGTATCAGAGCTTTAGGGTGACTTTTATTGCAGTTATTTGTTTTTGAATGCTAACGAGATCCAGGATTCAGAAGGGCGAAGGCAAGCTCGAAGACTTTGATCCTGAGATCGGGAAGCGTAGAACATTTCCAAAGATGTCAGTTTCTGGAATGGAGGTTCCTGAAGAAATCAGTGAGCAGGAATTCCGAAGAGCATTCCTCGAGATGAAGGCAAAGGTGGATATACTTTTTCAGGAGAGACAAGAACGGAAGGAACGTGAAGAAGGTTCGTCGAAGCAAGATGCTCGCAAAGACATGAAAGGGAAACATCATGAAGATGGTGGCAAGCAACCAGATCATCCCTTTTCTTCTTCTCCTCCCTCTTCTCCTTCCCCTTCTTCTCCATCTTCTCCTCATTTTATTTCTTCTAATCCTTTCAAAAGTGGGTATAAGCCTAAAATAAAACTGGATGTAAAATTTGATTTGCCTAAATATTGCGGTGAACTTAATGCTGAAAAATTGCATGATTGGGTTCAACAAATAGAGGTCTACTGTAGAGTCCAGAATCTAATAGATGATGTTGATAGGATCCAATTGGCTACTCTTCGTTTAGGAGGTACAGCCTTAACCTGGTGGGAGAGTAAGTCTAAGGCAGAAGTTTCACAACATGGTAGAGTCAGTTTAACTTGGGCAGAATTTATTAATGCTCTTAAGAAGCAGTTTTATCCCTTAGGACATATGCAGCAATTAATGATGGATTGGCAAATGTTTAGGCAAGGGAAAGGTCAAACTGTCCAAGAGTACACCCATGAATTCAGGAAAAGGGCTATTGCTTTGAATGTTCCTTTGTACACCAGGACACTTGTTGAAGTACATAGGAGGTTTGCATTCCTATCTTAGGCATTCCATTTTGGTTTTGAACCCTTGTAATTTGGATGAAGTGTCTGTTCAAGCTACACACTTAGAGTCAAGGGGTAAAGGATCTTTCATTGACAAGTTTGATAATGATGTAAAGAAATCTTCCAAGAATGCAGAGACAGGGAAAGGAAAGAAGGCAACTACAGTTAAGAAGGATGAGAAACTTTCTTGCACTCATTGTGACAAGGAAGGTCATGATGAAGATCACTGCTGGAAGTTACATCCTGAACTGAGGCCTAAGTGGGCTCAAAGACGGAATCAGAAACAGAAGGGTAAGGACAAATCCACAAATGTTGTTATGGATCTTGGTTCAGATTCAGATGATGAGACTAAGATAACAGCTATGGGGTTAAAAGGTAAAGCTTCTATTTCTGGTGTTTCTGTTGCTAGTTGTGCTTCTTCTTCTACAGTTAATGATTTCTCTGAAGATGTAAAAAGGAATGAGCTTTTTCATTTAAGGGTTATGACTAAGAACACTAAAATTGATGCACTCATAGATAGTGGATCTCAGGTTAATCTGATTTCAGAAAGTGTTGTAAATAACTTGGGATTAAAAACTACACAACTTAAGAAACCTTATCCACTAGGTTGGATTTGTGAAAATGATAAGTTGCAAGTAACAAAACAATGCACCTTAAGGTTCACAATCACTAGTAAGTTTGTGGATGAAGTACAATTTGATGTAGTTCCATTGGATATATGTGGGATAGTGCTTGGTAGCCCTTATCTTTATGACAGAAAAGCAATCTTCTACAGGGAAAAGAACCATTATCACTTGTTTAAAAATGGCATTCAGTACATTGTACATTCTCACAGGGTTAAGACTGATCGTTCTTTTGCAAATACAGGGCAGTTAAAGAGGGTAATTAATGCAAGTAAAGAATTAACTCTTATGTCTGTCAGTACAGGTGATTCTACACTTGAACTTGGAGTAGCTAACCAAGGTCAGATGTTGCAGGATGCACTTGCAGTACAGCATGAGAAAAGGATGCTTAAAAGCGTTGATGGATCCTTGGGTAAAAATGGTCCTGTTGTGAAGGATCGATATGTTGTTGACTTATTCTCTTTCATTTCTGCATTACTGTTCAGCTTGATGCTAGTCAATTTTTGTTGGTTAGTGGCTACAGCAATTGATGTAGATGCTTATGGAAGTGATAAAGTTATGTTTATGTTCAACAATATTGTTGCAGTCTTGATTATTCTTGTGAGTCAGGTATTCAGATGTACAGAGGATACAGAACAAGTGGGGAGGCCAAGTCCTCACTTATTGTCAGAGTAAATGCCACTTTTGGAGGTCCAAAAGGTCTTCTGGGGAGGCCTGATCCGGTGGACATTTTTCAGGAAAATTGAAGTGTCTCATTTTTCCAGAATCTGCACCATCAGAAAGAGCTCGGCGTCCTGATTCCAACGCAACTTGAACAGAGCGAAAAGGAGTCCGTTTGTGCAAGTTATGGCCAGTCAAACCTTCGTCAAACTGGGAATCAGGGGCAACCAGGAAGCAAAAAAATGATTGTTTCATAAATCAACCAAAGCAGCGTCAAGTCGAAGAGCTCGTCGAGACGATTCCGAAGACGTTCGTTTCGTCGAAATCCGACATCGGAGGCTCAAGATACAGCTGGTCAAAGTTTCAGGTTTGACTTGTGGACTGAAGGTACAGTGATGACGTCATCATCCGTACAGATGACGTCAGCACGTGGTACGAAATCCGATGTGGACAGATTAGAGTGTGACATGTGGCATTTGTACGGACCAATCATAGAGTGACACGTGGCAGTCCGTACGCACAGTCAGCTACACAGGTGTTAGTCCAGTCAGCATCCACGTCGTCTGTGAGTCAGCAACACGTCAACACCGTCAGCGAATGGTTCTATGACACGTGGCAACAGTCAGAGCTGAGTCAACAACACGTCACGAGTATCAGCAAATAGAAGGACGACACGTGGCAGGCAAAACAAGTCGGCAGTTGAGTCATCATATTACATGGCAAAGTCGGCGAATCTTTCATGGACACATGGTGTCATGCGAATGTGACACGTGGCTCGGTTCTCCATTCTATGTGTCGACGGTTTTCAATTTGTAAGTTGTTTCAAAATGTATGGTGGCGGGGGGATTTGAACCCCCAACCATTCCTCTCTCCGCAGCGGCCGGCGACCAACTCGCCTACATATCCGCGCTTAACCGTATGCGAGGACCGGTTCCTTTTGATATAAGTTGGTTGAAATTTGGTTTAAAAAAATGGACGGCCGGGGGTTGGAACCCCGAACCGGTCGGGTCCCAAAAAGAATAGCCACCGCTACGCCAACTATAGGATTTATAATATATGGTATGTGGGTTTTTAATAACCGCAATTTGTTTGAAATTTTTAACCAAAATAACCTTTTAAAGGTTATTTTCAAACAAACATAAAATCAAACCCGGATTAAATCAAACCACCAAAACCATATTATCCCGAGAATGAATAATTGAAGGGCATAGAATTTATAGGGGATTTTTGTAAAGATTTTTATGCAAAATTGGGAGATTTTTGAAGATTGTTATGTATTTTGGAGAGATAAGGTGGATTTGGGAAATATTTTGTAAATCAATTGGTTGAGAGCCAAATTGAGCAAATTTTATGTATAAAAAGGGGTGTAAGGTGAGAGTTGGGATTAAGTTTTTTTTTTCAGGTGTTGAAGTCCTAATGTTGAGGCGTCAAAAGAGAGGTCTTGTTGGAGAGTTCTTCAAACCATTCTTGCATATCCGAGCATCGTTACGCTGCCGAAGTGCTTGGAGAATGGTGGTGCTTTTGTAATTGATTTTTGGAGTTAATCGGATCGGTCTCTCTATTGGAGTGGACCCGGAGACGTAGTCACTTTCGTGACGAACTCCGTTATCAACTGTTTGCACTTCTCTTCTTCTCTCTCTTTCTTCTCTCATTTCCTTCCTTTCTGTTAAATCACCTTGTTATTACTTTCATTCTGTTATTTCCTTAAGTTAATTTTGATTTAATTGACTTGAAATAATCATTGTAAAAGCATTGTAAAAGTTAAGCATTTAAATACTGCAATCTAGTCTAGATCCTATACAGATCAATGAAGCCATAGAATGAACAGTCTCAACTACAATTACCACCCCCTCGATAATCTGCCTGCCAGCCACAAATCCACCTTGCTCCTCAAAGATCAACTTGCTGAGCCATGACTTTAAACATTCTACAATCAACTTAGTAATTACTTTATAAACCACATTACATAGGGAAATTGTTCTAAAAAGATCCAAACAGTTAGCACCCTCTCGCTTAGGGATAAGAGCTAAAAAATTAGCATTCAAAGCCCTAAGAATTTTCTTGTTCCTTTGAGACTCTTGGACCACCTCAAGAATATCAAGCTTAATAATTTCCTAGAACTCTTGGAAGAATTCAATCAAAAAACTATCTGGGCTTGGAGCTTTACCTTTCTTCATTTGAAACACAATATCCTCCAACTCTGCCAAGGAGATCAGTTTAAGAAGTGATTCATTCATGTATCATCGGGTCCACCAAAGCCATAATGCAAGCTAATATTGTGGCTTCCTCCTCTCTAGTAGGGGGGAATCATCAGAAAAAAAAGTAGAGAAATGACGACAGCCTCTTTTGAAATCTCAGCAATAGAGCAAAGAAGAACCCCTTCATGAGACATGAGAGAGGACATGATGTTTCCTTACCTCTATCTTTGACTTAATTATGAAAGAAAGAAGTATTCATGTCCCCTTCTTGGAGCCAATTAATACGAGACTTCTATTTCCAAAAGATTTCCTCTCGAAGTTCCCATTCCTCCACGACTTTCACCACTAAAGCTTCCTCCTTACTCAACTCCTCAAAGAGCCCCTGATCATGAATCTACTGGGTAACAGAGTCTAGATGCTCCTAAGCAACCCTTTTAGCCTAGAACACATTGCCAAAGTGATGTCTATTCCAATGTTTAAGCATATATTTAATAAATTGTAGCCTCTTGGAAAATGAGTACATAGTCATGCCAAAAGTCAGCTTCCCAACACTCCACCATCCTAGAACAAGATCATGGAGAGTTGCATCTCATAGCCACATGAGTTGGAATCTAAAGGACTGCTTATTTTTATAGTATCTAGACAAGCAAGCAGAAAGTTCGATCGGCCAATGATTCGAGCCCCGCCAATCCACAATCTCAGAACTAGTCACCCAACTGTCACCAACCCAAAAACTAGAAACAAGAAACCTGTCCAATCTTTCAAAGATGGTTGCATTCTCAGTCCTCCTATTGTTCTAGGTAAAAAACCCATTGCCCAGTTTGATTTCCACTAAATTCAAAAAATCCATACTATCTCTAAGAAGCATTGAGGAAGGGTCTAGTCGATAAGTACCCCCCTTTTCTCCTTCGAAGAATAAATATAATTGAAATCACCTACCAGAATCCAAGGAAGAAAAGGCTCCAAAGATCATAGATATCTAACATGGGACCAAAAATTCAACTTACCAAGGAAATTTGTAGGAGCATATATGTTGGAGAAGAGGATTTTCTCCCCTGACTCTTGACTAGAAGCAGCAACAGAAATAGAGTACCTCCAAGAGAGCCACCAAATAGGAACAACTTTGCTTGGATCCCATAAACAAGCAAGACCCCTAGAGTTACCCTAAGCTCCCACACACTAGCACATACCCCTACCCCAAATCTCATTAGCCAAGTTCATCATAATTTCAACTGACAGTTTAGTCTCCTGAAGGAAAACCAAATTAGGAGAGTGACCACGAATTAAGTCTTGAATAGCCTTTTGTCTAGGGATGCTATTCATACCCTTACATTCCAAGATAACATGATCATCACTAGGATTGGGTGAAGTGAGCATCACTAGTCCTCACCAAACCAAACTCCACCAATGTTTCCCCAATTAACAACTTTTTCTTGATCCTTCTTGCCAACTTTAAGGGGCTTCTCATGGAGCCCCTTTTTAAGGGATTTCTGCTACAAACCTAAAGTTGGAGAAGAAGCTTTAATTTTACTAGACTCCTCAACACCTTTTTCAATTATGGGTCCTGAACCAGAAATCCCAGACCCCAAATTTAATTCTAGCACTGAACTGATCTCTTTGAGCCCATGATTAGAGAGAGGTAAACTCAAATCCTACTAAGCAAAAGGGATTGTCAGAAATGCTTGATTGCATACAGAATCTAGTTGTTCCCCTATGTCCTTCTCAATAGTAGAACCATCCTCAATTTGCATGTAAATAGTAACACCTTCCTCCTGAGCTAAGTCTTCTAACACATCAAACTTGTTAAAAGTTTCATCTTCCTAACTGTCCTTGAAAGTCCTCTTTTTCCCCTATTTTTTTATGAGGTTTAATTGGGGTAAAACCATCCTTATCCATCACCATCCCCTACATAGGAGCTTTACCTTTGTACAGCTTCTGGGTTGGCTGAGAATAAGCATTACCTGTACCTATAAAATTAACAACTTTGGGGCACTTCCTCTGTAAATGACCATATTCATGACATAAATGGAAACGGAAAGGAAAAATCTCGTAATCAAACTGCTGAGTCCAAGAGACTGGCCCAATGCTCATATCGAACGAATCTGACAACGGTTTATTCAAATCAATTTCAATACACACACGAGCATAATAGAAAACCTTTTTAGACAAAGTTTGTTGTGAAGGTCCAATGGGCTTTCCAAGCATAAGAGCAATCATATACAAAACATCATTTCACCAACATTCTAAAGGCATGCAGGGATGGCATACCCAAATTGGAACCCTAGAGGGGAGTTCCTCAACAGAATTCAAACCCATATGCCATGGTTTAATAAAAAGGCCTACCTAATTGTATAAGTCCCTCCTTCAAAAGCTCATTTTCTATCCACAACATATGAAAATTCCACCATAAAGAAGTTGTTGGAAGCTAGCAATATGTCAAAGTCACCCTCCGGGTTCCAAGTCTTTCACACCCAAGAATCCAAAAAAGGGAGTGAAACCCTCATCCCTATAAACTTATAAATCGGGACATGGTTACTGTAATATTCTACATCCTCTGTGATAGACTCAGGTTGAGTAACCAACTTTGGACGATCCACTAAATGTTCCAAGCATCGATTCACCTTACGCAAATGTAGGCCACTATTTCGAGATGAACCCTCACCAAGTTTCTCCATGTGTGGAGAAAGAAAACTCAATTTCAAGTAGAAATGATACAAAGCCACTCATCCAGCAATAAGGCAATCCAAATTCAAGAGGGTCGTTACCCCTCCCAAATGAGACAAATAGCAACATAAGGCTTTAAAGAAAGTCCAGCATAGCCACAGAAAGGCTTTGATCAAGTCGTACGTAGCAGAGATAAGGAGATATGAGCAAAAAATAGACAAACCCCCCCTCATAAGCAAAAAACACCCCCCACACTCGAAAACACCATCCACAGAGCCGATCTAAAGGAGAAAAAAACATGCAAAGGTAGGAACTAGGCATGCAAGTCGGGCCTCATAGGTCGTAGGAAGTGAAACCCATGAACTAGCCCTTCAACGTATACACCATCCTCCCACTTGGATTTTAGATCAATTCTAAAGTCATTGTTAATTTTTTGAATCAAATCATATCTTTTATCTTTATCTTGTTTATAACATCACATTTCAATTTGGATCTAAAAATAACAAGTTTCTTCTCAAAAGCACACTTTCAATTTGGGCTTAAAAAGAACAAGTGTTTGCATTGATTGGTGATCTTGTTTTTTCTTGGAGGTGTGTATGCTCTTCCCTCGCATTTCCATATGATCTTGGGAATCAAAAGCACTCTTCAACACTCTCATTTTCAAATCACACATTTCAATTTCTAAGGTTAATGAACATTGCTTGTGTGATCAAATACAAGTGTATGCTCTCTCCTCATATTATCATATGATCTTGGAGATCAAAAGAATTATTTTCATCACTTTTGTGTAAACATCTTAGGGGGCCTGCCTAGAGAATTGATTACTCTAGGGGTGACCTCAACCCTAGTGTTCTAATGGAGTATAAAATAGAGGGGGGTGAATTGAAATGCATGCCTCTTGGAAGTAAATCTTGCATGAAAAATCTTTGCTAAGCCCCAAAGAACTTTATACCTTTGGGAAGTAAAGGTGGAGTTTATGTTACCCTCTCCTCTTTGTTGTTTGGCATTATTCTCCTTTTAAATTCACATATTTGGGCCTCACATACCTTCAAGGTATATAGAGGACATCTCTAGATCCCTGTGCATCCTAGTTTAAGACCATTGGCTAATCTACCCGTTTGAATGATTTCTAGGTTGTTATTGTGCTTTGATGTGTCTTCTTATCATAATAATTTGCATTACATATTTCATCAAATCTTTTCTTGCATGTGTGAATGTTGATTCAAGATCTAAATCAAGAAAACTCAAAAAACCCAAAAACATTAGAAAACACTTCATAAAACAAAAAAAATATAGGTGTCCTCCAAGTCAAGCTATCCACACCATCTCCAAGTCAAAATTTTCATCCTTATTATCCATCCTAATCATCCTATCCTAGTCATCCAATCCAAACCAATCATCCCATCCTAGTCATTATAACCATTCCTCATCTTACCCTAATCACCTTATCCTATCCAATCCTTTCCATCCTAAGCATTCCTCCTCATCCTAATCATCTCATTCTATCATAATGATCCCTTCTCATCTTAATCCCTCTTAATCATTTTAATCACTTTCATAATCATTCTAACCATTTACAATCATCCTAATCATCCCTTATAATCTTATTCATCTTTCACCTTATCTTAATCACTTATTTCCATCCCAAATATTACATCCCTAATCATCATATTTATCTCCTTTCAATCATTCCATCCTAATCATCCCCTTCCATCATTATCATCATTCCTCATCCTAATTATCCCCCTAATCATTCTAATCATTCATTTTCATCCTAATCATCCCCCCTTCATCCTAATCATTTCATCCTAATAACCCTTCATTCTAATAATTTCTTCTAATCCTAATTATTCCTTTCCATCCTAACCATCTCCCATTTCATCCTAATCATCCTTATCCATCATAATAATTCATTTTCATCTTAATCACCTTGTCCTTATCATCCATAATCATTCATAATCATCTTTATCACCCCATCCTAATTATTCATAATCATCCTAATTATCTCCCTAATATTTCTAATCATCCATCTTATCCTAATCATACCCAATCATCTAATCCACATCATCCCAAGTATCTTAATCCTCCACATCCATTATTAATTCATCAATTAAGACCCTAATCTTAATTAATTTTTCTAATCCAATCAAGGTCATAATCATTATCATAACCACCCTTGATAATCCACATCAAAATCGTTCTTTCCTAATCCATTTTCATCATCTATCTATCATCATTAATCTTCATCCTTCATTATCATCCTTAATCTCCATCATCATCCTTAATCCACATCATATTCATCTAATCACATTATCAATCTAATGTCATTCCAACCTAATCCATCCTAATCCAAACTCACGTCCATGTATGCAATTTACCTTGATATCCTTCATATTCAAGCTAAATACCAATCAATCCTCAATTGTCAACACCAACAAACCATGGATCAAGATGAGCCTAACATATCCTCCATTTTTCATCTCATACCTCAATATCTTGTTGAATTTCTCCTTGCCAACTACTTTAACAATCACATAAAATCCATGATCATGTGTATTGTAAGTAGATTCCAAAAGATCTTAAACACCATCCAAGCCACCATTGAAACTTATACCCAAGTCATGTCACCCTCCATGTCATCCTTTCCCTCCATTAACAAGGGAAACCAAAATTTCTTCCATGTTCAACCAACACCCATCCATAACCATATCTCATGCACTTCACATCCTAGTCAACCCAGAGTCAATTCAAAGAACACCATAAAAATACAACCAAAAGTCACCCTCCAAGGAGAACCAAGAGTCACCCTCAAAGGAATACAAGAACCTATGCAAAACCCTATTTAATAAAGTTTTGGTCCTAGTCTTCTAGTTCCACCCACTTCCACCTCATCCATTTCATGTTTTTCCACCTTCATAGCACCTATACAAATTCAACCATATCACTCACTTGACCTTGTTGATCCAAAGAATATCATAGATCCCCTTTATGTCAAGATAAAATTACTCCCTCTTATGATCCCATTCTATCTCATGTTCTCATTCCTTATGATCCCATTCCATCTCATGATCCAAGTTTCTCAACTCCATGCCATAACCCTAGTCCATCAACTCTATTGCATGATCTTATACCATCTCATAATCCTACCATATCCAACCCATTTGATGATCCTAGCATATCCACCTCATATCATGATCCTATCATACCATCTCCATGGCATCCCTTAATCCCCATGTCATGATCCCCTTCCATCTCATAACCAAGAGAAAACTATTCCATCCACCCCATCCCATGATCCTACCCTAGTTCAAGATCAAATCACCCCTTCATCTTCATGTCATGATCCTAATCCTCTACAAGATATCATCACCCATATCCAAGCTACACATGAACCCCCTACTTATCAATTGAGCTCCTCCACTTTCATCCAAACTAATTTACTCCAAGAGACTATCATTCACTCCATGTCATATCCCCCTCAAAATAGACTAGCATATTGCTTTCGGCAAAACAATAAGTATCCCATTGGAAAAAGGATTTGTCAAAAAATGAATTATCAAGGCAAAGGGTTAGGCCTACATGAGCAAGGCATATTAGAACCCATCCAAATCCAATAAAATCCTAATTATCATGGCCTTGGCTACAAGTCTCTAGACATTGGTACCCATTCCATTCACCCCAAATCCAAAATTCTACCATCTAAATCCAAATTTCCACATTCCCCATCCTCAAAATCTATCTTGGGCCCTTATGTTCCAAAACCCAATCCATCTTCCCTTCCATCCATTTTGGCTCCCTAATGTTCCAAAACCAATTCCTTTATCCCCTCCATCCATCTTGGGTCCTTACATTCCACCACCTAACATTCCTATTCTAAAATCCCATTATCCTCTTTATCCATCAACTCATATCCCCAATCAAGATCTCCAAAGGCACACACCCTTGAACCTTTTCCAACATACTTAAACCAACCCATACATAACATGTCTGGGTAAACCCACAAAACTGGTTTACAATTTTGTTGAGGAAGGAAAAAAGAATTTTCGGTGTTTGAACAATTTTAGGGGGTTTGAGCTTACACCTTTTATGGTTCGCTCGAACCCCCTAGTTCACACAACCCCCCTTCATGTCAGGTTCGCTTGAACCCTCGAATTATGGTTTTTTTAATAAATTTTTTATTGTTGTTTTCAAAAATGTCATTTTTACTGAACTCTTTTGCAGTGGCGAACCCAACCCCCAAACCCCAAGCGAACTCTGACATTTCACTTGGGCGATTGAAGAACTCACCACCCTCCACGACCAGTGACTCCTTCTAGGTTGGTTCTCTTACTCTGCTTCAAGTTTTTTTGTTAATGCTTCCTCATTTCACATACATGTCTCTGTCTTTGGGCTTATCAAAGAAAATGAATCCCTTGTCAATGCATCCACATAAATTGCATGCATACATCAAACAGTTCACTTGTTGCATGCACAACATCCTCCTTGCCTGTGCCAAAATGGGAGCTTTGGAACAAGGTATCGACATTTTGCATTTGCTTGAAAGTTTCTAAACCATTTTCAACAAATCCATTTTGTGCTTCAATCATGGCCCATTCAATGAGAACATGTTTCTTGAGGAAAAAACCATATTTTATTACCAATCATACATAATTTGATACCACTTCACACCATTTCTTCCTTTGAAACTGGGACATTAGACAACCTTAATGTCTTTGTTGACTTTCAATGTTTGGTCTCCACCATGCTACCCTTTTCCAAAACACATACACTTTTCTCCTTGAGGTGGTGCCAGTGTGATCTCATTAGGTCTTTTCACATTCTTTCCCACAATAAAATTATGTGTGTTAACTATATCCCTTTGAAGAAATACAATTGGAAATATTCAAATGAAATCATTTATGGTAATGGTCACTATGATATGTGAGGAACTATCATTGTCTTTGAATCTCCTTCGATCACTTGACTATGCATTGTCTACAAACCTCTACCTTCTTGATTAGTGACTATCATGTTATCCAGGTTTTGAGATGATAGACCATTATTCAATGATGCCTTGGCCCTTGTCAGGGAATGACCATGAGCTTCTCTTGTAGGACTATTCTTTCAATTAGGTAGCCTTGAATTTTGACAAGTCTACCCTATATTCATTTGATTGTGTCTTTTTACAACTTCCTTTTCACAACTCAAGAATGGCCCATGACTAATATTTATGAAATGGACTACCATTCTTTACTGTATAGTAGCTATGTGCTTCATTCAGAAATAAACATTTGTTTACTAGAAAATACCTTTAAGCTTAAGCAAACCATGCAAACTTTGTTGTATCTCTTTTATTACAATTCAATGAGATTTCACTATTGCAATGGATGAGATTTTTTTATAAACAATATACAATTTGTTGGGTCTAGGATATATGAAATGCACAAAAAAAAAAAATTGAAAATGAAATATTATGTATACATATATTTTTTTATAATAGCAACATGAATATCATATATATTCAATAAACTATAAATTGACCTATCTTGAAGAGGAAAGATGATTTAAGATAATGACAATCAATTTTGTTTCAACTTATGATGAGATCATGTTAAGTCTATCTATTTTTTCATTGGTTTTTTTTTTCCATGAAGCATTTTTGAAAGATAAATAAGCTTTCAACAACCTTACTCCCTTTAAAATTTAGACACATCAACATTACTTATTTTCTCCAATGTCAAACCATATCAACCCTCTAATATTTCAACAATGTGTTTTCTTATTTCCCATAAAAATATTGTGCTTACATGCATTTTTTATTTTCATTCATTACTTATGCAAATTCAATATATTTTTTCAGAACATATAACAAAGATGTTGACCGCTATCTTCTTTGTGACCGAAATTCTTAGTGGATGTAAATGTACCAAAGGATTTCTAGTGCAATATATATGTCCAACTTAAGATGACATTCATACCAAGCACAACCAAAAAGAAATAATAGAACTCACCTTCTAATTCACCAAGAATATGAGTCCATGAGATGGGGAATCCTTGGCTCCATTTAACTTAAAATTAGAAACTTTAGAATATTGAGATCTTAATTATTAATATTTCTTAAGAACCTAATAATCTTAAGGTAAACTTAGGTTTAAAATGGGATGTAAAAGTAGCCGGCTCGGGTAGCGGGATTGGCTTGAGGCTGTGGGATGGCTCCTCATGGTCTCGGGTTCGATTCCGCTCTCGGTACTTACCTGTGGTTGTGGTGGCCGGCGCTGCAAACACTCACAGGGACTAGTCTCGCCCCCCCGCTCGCCTCTAGGTGACGCTGGGCGATGGGCCGCGGGGACACCCTGTTGTAACAAAAAAAAAAAAATGGGACGTAAAAGTAACCTATGTATACTTTACGTAAAATAATGTTTTATAATGATACTCAGTCATGATGTTGTAGAAAATGAAGGCCTTTAAATTATAATTTATTGAGTTTGAGATTTTGAGATTTGATAAAATACAAATAAGAGGGTTCTTTGAAGGTCTAAAAATGTTAAAATATAAAAGAGAGACTATTGAGGCCTTGGCTATCATGCCATCCAATAATAGGAAGGAAAAAATAGTGGAAACTACTAATACTTTCATGAATGAAAAAGAAAATGATATAACAGGTGTGGACATGTCCATTATTATCTCCCAACCAAAGAATCTATAACAAAAAAATATTTAAAGAAAATGATTAGATACTGATGAACCATTGATTGACTACGATTTTCAGGTTCATGATGGGAATAGGAATGGAAATAATGATATTAGTTGGGATGATGAGATGGGTACAACAAATTTTGTGAAATGAGTTATGACACATCTAGCCACACATCTATTGATTGATAGTGTGATTACTAGTGTAGTCATTTAAAACACCACCCTTGTGTCCATAACTAATAAACTAGTTTATTTCTAATGCTATACATATTGCTTAGAGATGTATCAAAAAATTTGAATGCAATCAAAATTTGATATTATATATTTTCTAGTTTTTGTACTTCATTGTATTTTACAATATAAATTGATGCTTGTTATGTAGTAGTTTACTAGAGAGTCTTGTGGTTGTAATCTATCACATTTAAGGATGATTTTATCTTGAAACTATTTATTGTTGCAACAAGAATGAAAATAAATAGTTATGTACAACTAAAATCATTCAATTCAGATTTGATACATGCACACAACTTAAGCCAATAATCTTAGATTTTTTTGATGAGCTGTAAAATGTTGAAGAAAATCTCTTGTGGGGGAAATAATGAGTTTGTTTGGCACATCACTTGAAGCAAGAGGAGGCTAATACTTGATATACCTTACCGTAGGAAAAATAAATGTTTTCTAAGTCTTAATCAAACCTATTTTAGCTATAAGTGTTCAATATTTTCCATCTTTTCCAATCATGGTAATGGGAAGGCTTTGGGATTAAATAGGCTTAAGTTTTTCATATCCTAATTTCAATCTAATTTGGTTCCATGTCTACATAGGCTTTGTCACTTCTTTAACACAAATCTTTAACTATCTAGCTCCTTTTTTTCATACTACAACTTCCTCTTCTTTTTGTAGACTTAAAAGGGGATATGCACCTATAGAGTTTATGAGTTATCATTTTTCTTATTCTAGGTTAGCATATTGTCTCTTAATATTCCCATTTTGATGTTTCCATTGTCTTTATTTTTTGTGCATTGGTAGCTTAAATGATAAATAAGTATTTATTAAGAATGTTTGTGTTGAAATTTTTAAACATGAATGAAACATGATATGATATAATGATATTTCTTATCTAAGTTTAATATGGTCCTTTTGATTTTATGAATTTTAAATATAGTTTTGTTGAACATAAATAATTTCACTTTACATTAGCTTGAAACTTCTATAAGAAATGTGAAACATGTTTTATTAAATAGTTCACTACCTTATCTAGATGCTTTCAAATCTTGCTAAAAGTACTTGTTGTCCCTTGTTATTTACTCATGGATCATATATAATTTAAGATCATTTTATATATTTAAATGTGTAGTTAGAAGTTTATACATTTGGTGAAATGAGTTCACATGACTTTGAACTATATTTATAGATTTATTAATATTTCAAATTAATTTTCTTGTTTCACTTGTTTAGTTACATTTCTAGAAGTTACATTAAATTTATTGCACACATGCACTTGAGAACTATTATCTAGATAGAGTTCAATATGTTTCTATATCGTGCACTTGTAAATTTAGTTGTTTTAAATTTAAATTGAACATGTACATGTTCCATGTTATTTCTATTCTCTAGATCTAGATATACTAAAGTAAGAAGGTCTCATTTCTCCTTTAGGTACATATCACATGGAAAATGCACCAATTCCACCTCATCCTCAGGGACTATTTGCAAGTACTAATAGTGAGATTCAAAGATTGAAAAATTCACTAAATGATGGTACAAACATAGGCATAAATAAGGACACTTGCATGTCCATATTACAAAGCCTAGAAAAAATTAGAGATAAACTTGAATCCACTAGTGCATATTCCCCTAATAGAGTAGTTGTTATTCTTTCCCACATGCGGGAAGAAGTGCATGGTGATGTACCCTTTTCTCAAATTCAAGATTCGGTGACCATAGAAATGATCAAAACCTATTGTTTTCCACACTATCAGGATAAAGCTAAGGTGGGGGCGTACCAAGTTACCAAATGTGTGGATTCTGCTATGGCCGCTTTGATCTACCCTTGATTCCTTGTAGCGTTTGGTAAATATCCAAAAAATGACCAAATTCTGCTATATTTTGTACAGTAGTTGTATGTTGAGGTTCAATTGGGCCTCAATCTCAACTACCTTAACCTTCCACCATATCTTGGCCAGGGGCATGGCAAGATTTCCAATAGGGACACTTATCATCGAGCAAGTCGACTGGCCCCAGTGTTTAGGGTATTGGTTGGCGATAGGTCTTTTTCTCTCACCCTAGCCCTGACCCCCTTAGCAGATCAAGTTATCATTGCTTCCCAAAGGGAAGCAATTGATAGTGTAGGCAATATTGTAGTTGTGGCCACTAGGATATCTACTAATTGTGTGGGTCAGTATTTGATGTCTAGACGTCCATGATCCAAACCATTTGCAACACAGTACAACAACATTGATCCTTATACTATGGTGGGAATCCCTACACCTGCAGAGATGGATGTTCTTATAGGAGAGATGGCACAGAGTACTTTGCATTATTTGGTTAGGGACCTCTTGGAGGCATATGCCTTCATCGCAACAGACCATGGGATCTCTATAGGCCGGGTCAGATGTCATTTGGGTGCAAGATTTTATTCACATCTAGGATCACATCATTCTCATCACTCTCGGCCCAACACCAGTGCACATCAGGATCCACCTATGGATCATTCAGTCGATGCAGAGGCTATTGATCCTTCAGTTGACTTGGAGAGGGTGTAGGCTTCTATGGGTTTTGTGGAGATGTTGATTAGTCTAGATTTGTCATCGTTGATGCAATCTCAACTGGTTAGTCCCCTTCACTCATCATTATTAGCATGGCATCCAATGACTCAAAAAAATGTAGATGTTGATGCGTCGACTCGAACTACTCATTTGGTTGATTTGGTGGAGGTGGTCATTGCAAAGTGCTTGGATCTGATGCCACCTTATGTGCAGGTACATATGTATCTATGTGTATGTATGCATGTGCATGTTCAATTCAATTTAATTATTTGTTTTAGTTTTAACTATTCATGATATATTTATATATTGTAGATGGAGATACCTCATGTTACTCCTAGCCTAGTGTCAGATCATGTACGTCTGTGTGATTCAGTTGATCATACTACTGCCAATGGATATGTGAGTTTTAAATTTTTATATGTATATGTGTGTACATACATGTATATATATCTAGATAGATATTTAAAAATGCATGTACATTTTTAAATAACTTTCATTATATATATTTAATGTATTTAACACATTGTGTACAATTTTATCTCCAGGGCTCGGTACATCCATCGGAGCAGGATTCTCATTCAGAGGGTCATTCAACTAGGAATCAACATGACGATTAGGCTGTTGGATATATGAGTTGTTGAACATTATATATGGCCTACATTTTATGATCTCTAGTACATGTTTTTTAGGTTTTTGATACATTATTACCTACATTTGATGATCTCTAGTACATTTTTTAGGTTTTTGATACATTATTACCTACATTTGATGATCTCTAGTACATTTGTTAGGTTGTTGATACATTATTACCTACATTTGATGATCTCTAGTACATTTGTTAGGTTGTTGATACATTATTACCTACATTTTATGATCTCTAGTACATTTGTTAGGTTGTTGATATATTATTACCTATATTTGATGATATCTAGTACATTTTCTTATATGACATACATACATGTGTTTGAGATTAAAAATATTCATCGAGCTACTTGATGTATGTATGTTTGGTTATGTTTATATGTTTATTTTCATTATCTATGTGCATGTACCTCTTTCCTTATAATGTTTATGTTTATGTTCATCTATCTACATGTACTTGTGTTTGCTTATGTTTAAATGTTTATGTTAATCTACATGTACATACATGTTTACACTCAAGAG
>VDFB02276892.1:30217-117788 GCA_007258455.2 Sequoia sempervirens
GAAACCTTGTACATATTTGAATACATGACTTTGTAGGAAAATAATAAAAGAATTTCAAGGTTTTAAGTGTGTTTTAGATCTGAGGTGTTGTAAATAAAGGGTTTTATGGTGATTTTGGAAATTGGTTTTTATGGGTTCTCTTTTTTTGATGGTTTTAAAGATGAAATTTTATAGATGATCTCAAATAACATGGGCCTCACACAGAGTCCATAATTCTAATAAACCTATAGATTCATATAAAACTTGACATATTTTGGAGAAAAAATACTATTTTTAGGTGGCATGAAGGAATATTTGATAGTCATTTTCTATGACCATACATATATAGAAATTTGTAGATATTTTGTATAAGGTAGATTTTTTAATTGTGCAAGTTTGTGTCAACATTGTATGGCATGTAGAAAAGGGAAATTTGCATTGGCTATGGGTATAACCTGGTATTAAAATGACATCATTATTATGTCAATAGAGTATGGTAAGTCACCAGTGTTGTTGGATACTGTGGTTGTGTTGCTGATATGTGGTTGTCATTGATGTCAACACTGTTAGCATTTGTTGTATCAGTTGTTGTATATGTCGAGGATATTGAGAAAATTATAAAAGAAAGTATTCAAGGTTCCCAGTGGAACTCTGCAGGTCATGAAGGCCTATTGTTCTTTACATTGAAGATTAGCTAGTGTGGATTAAAGGGTTTATTTTTTAATGTATCTAGATCATCTACCGGAATATTCAGAGGTCCACGTGAAGTTTTGATTGTATTATGGTATGGCAGTGTTTCTGTGGCCTCTGCCAGTGTTCCTAAATGAAGATTGTGTGATTATGTTAATCTCAGTTGTTTCGGATGTTTCTCTATTGTTTCCTGGTGTTCTATGATGTCTCTATATCATTCTCTATCTTTGTGGTACGCCCACATTAATCAGAGAGCTCATGGTTGAAGATATTTTCTTGCGCGTACTCAATTTTTCATGTTCCTAGCCGACATGTTGGTGCTAGCGTGTTGTGAATTTTTGGGGTGAAATTAATTAAAGTATTTTTGTGTTGGAGATATTAATTTGGGTCTCCACTATGTTGTGGCCGACCTTGGTGGATTCACATTAAAAAATTTATTTGTAAAATTGGGCCGACATTGCAAATATGTTTTATTTTCCTGGCTGACCAAGCTGTGATGAAATCTCATGTAGCGGATATATAAGTGGGATTGTTTCTTCAGTATAGTGTGTGCTTCATATGCTGAGAGTGCTCCTATGTGTGTATGTGCAAATATCATTCAATAGTAGAGCAGAGTGTGAAGAAGATTGAGCGAAGTGTGAAGAAGGTTTTTGAGCTTAACTAGAACTGTAATTAGGCTTGTGCAGAAGCTATTTTCTCAGTCCGTACCCTTCGGATTTTAATCCTATTTTGTATTGTTGGGAAGTGAGCCCCTTTTTTATTTGAGTAGTGAACTCTAGGTAGTGTGATTGAATGCATGTGCATTCCCCTTACTATTTCTCATTATACTTTTAACAGGGTATAATCTTGTGAACTAACATCCACCGTGGTTTTTCCCCTAACAGGGTTTCCACGTAAAAAATCTTTGTGTTCTCTGTCTCTCTGATGTGTTAATTGTTTATGGTTGATTTCTTTTTCATCAGATTTGAGATTAAGTTAAGTTAAGTTAGAAAAAATTAAGTTTTTTGTGACGACTAATTCACCCCCCCTCTTAGTTGTTTGTCCTTGTTTTTCCAACAATTGGTATCAGAGCAAGCTCCTCTGAAGAAGTCTAAGAACTTGAGGTGATTTAAGATGGAAACATTCAAGAAGGACAGTCTGAGATTTGATGGAACCAACTACTCACTATGGAAAGTTAGGATGCAATTTCATCTAAGATGTATTGGTGAAGCTTTCTAGAAGATTACAAAAGATTCATATGTTATTCCTCGGAATGGTCCCTCCACTGTTGATGAGATCAAAGATGTTGAAAATAATATTAGGGCTATTGAAGCCCTGGTGAGTGCTCTAACAGATTTGAAGATGGCTATGTTATCAATCAGATATCCACCCTATGTTAAATTTGCATAAATTTAACTATATGTTGACACATGGAAACCTTCTTCAGATGTGGGTGATCTAAACGAAGAAAGAATCTCCAGAGTGATCTAGTTCTCTGAATGATAATCCTATTCTAAAATTTTTGAGGTAAAAGGAGAAAGGATAACTTAAATTAAAACTTAAAACTAACAGATGATTCACTAGAACTTATGAAAAATTAGACTTTATCACTCACAACAGTTTCTCTATCGCAATAGCCCTCACAATCTCATTGGCACATGTTTTCATCAGTGATTTGCATGAAGATTTAAAAGAACTAAATACAACATGCAACTTAAAAATATGTAATTCTGGACAAAGATTCATAACAACAAGACATATAAGGATTCAAATTCAAAACACAAAGGCATCAAATTGCCATTACAAAACTGACAAAGGAAATGGAAAGAAAAACTTTGCTGCTTTATTGAAACTGAAAGAGTGTGTCTTTCTAAACTGAGTACAAAATGTTTACAAGCTCTCAGAATGTGTGTGAAAGAAAGAAAAACAAAAATCTAAACTTAGAAAAACTCTAAGTTTCTCTTCAAGATATATCACAAAACCCTAATCCGAGCTCAAGAAGAAAGCTCAAGGAAAAGCATCTAAAACTGCCCCAAAATGATTAACTGAAATGGAAAACTCTCACTCTTTGCATGTGCATGCTAAAAAGAACCTAAAAATAGGTCTACTATGCTTTAAAAGTGAAAAAAAAACCTTATCTCCTCCCCATGCAACTCAAATCCGACCAAGGAAAAGTCAACTCTTTTTGCCTTACAAACTGCTAAAAATAGCAAGAAGAAGAAAACAATTTATAGGATATTGTTTTAACTTCTGCTTTACAAAACATGCAGCTTCTCAAGTTGATTTATTTTGCAATTAAAGATTAAAAATATTTGCAAAATATCAACCTGCTTTACAAAACATGCAGCTTCTCAAGTTGATTTATTTTGCAATTAAAGATTAAAAATATTTGCAAAATATCAACCTTATTACTCCATTACAAATTTGATTTTCTTAAAAAATCATAAAAAATAAGGCAATCACCATCAATGTTTTAATTGATTTCTTTAAAATTAATTTGAAAAAATAAATGCCTAAAGTATGAAATTTTATCCAAGGCAATAAGTATTGTTCAACATTCTTATTTTAATTGATTTTCCTCAAAATCAATTAAAAAATCACTAAGCACTTGGGTTTCTGGAAAAATAAATAAAAGCCTAACTTAGGACTTAGACATATGGAAAATACCTAAACCTCAAAAGCTCAACCCACCATGGATATATTTTTAAATAATACTATGAAGGCTTTATCATTTAACCCGAGGCACATGAAAAATTTGACCACATGATATTAGACTTAGAAATTTGATATTTCTAAAAGCTTGGTAATCTTTACTAAGTCGAATTAGGGTTAATATGGAACAAAACCAAAGCAAAAAACCCTAAAATCATTTCATTCTACACTTGCAACTTTTGAAGAGAAGGTTCTGCCTGGGAGAAGCGTCGCCAACACTAGGGTTTGGATCCTTCTTTCTACATTTTCATGGTCGACCACATCATGCTTGGCATCGATTTTCCTCTGTAACCTCATGGTAAGTAGCCTCCAAGACACTTCGTGGCTTTCATTCTCAATTTGAAGGAAAAAATGGCCCTCAAGGCCTCAGCTAGTATGAGCATTTTTTCTTATTTTTTATCTTCACTTCTCTCTTGTACTTACTTCACTCTTCATGGCCGCCATGAGTGTGAACTCGAGATTTTCTTGGAAGTTTTGTGAGAGCTTGGTCACCATCATTTTCTCTTCTACAGGTGTGACAAGGTAAGTGTTATATCCTCCTTTGTTTTCTCTTTTGTATTTACTTCGAAACTAAAGCTCTTAAAAGCTTATGGCTGCAACAAAAAGATTGTTATTTTCAAAACAATTACAAACCAATTGTAGGTCACGCCATGTATGCTTTGATTATGGATTTCTATCAAGAAAACTTGCACTTCACATACTCTTGTTTTTTTTTTTTTTTGAGATTCAGATAGAAAACTTAAAACGGGTTCTCTACTTTTATGTGAAATGATGAATGTACATGAACCAAGAGCTCTCTCTAGGCCGTGGCCAATACATGCTCAAACTGGCATTTGGTTGTAATCTATATTTTATCCCAAAGTATGAAAAAATAATGCTCTTAGAGAAGACTCATTATATTTTTCTACAATTTCTCTTAGGTCTCCATGTACTGAGCTTGACCCATGATGGAATTGCATGCATTTTTTGTATTTTTGACAATAACCCTCTCATGGGTAAGCTAAAATAATGAGAAATCTGCATTTTAAATCAAAACCCCATGTGGGTATTCTGTAACTTGGAAGAAATCCACTCACTTCTGAATTTTCCTGTCAAAACCCTCATGTGGGTTAACTATAACAAGGAGAAATCTTTGTATTTTAAAATGAAATTTGCATCTTAAGCTGAAACCAGGGCTTAAATTTGATGGCTGTATGACCGTATTTAGAGATTTTTGCCGTAAAATACAATCAAAATTTTAAGAAGATTGTATCAGATGAAAGAAGAGATTTTGGATAAACTGTCAAAATTTATATAGAATTATAATGATATATATATATAGATATATATATATATTTGATTTATATATAATTTTACTTACACTAAGGTATATCATAATGTTTTAAGGGAACCTTTGAGTAGATAACCGTCATTAAAAAATTTATTGACAGGCAAGGTCGACCGTCAAATTTAAGCCCTGGTTGAAACCATGTAAGTTTCTGAAAAATCCTTTTAATGAAGTGAGCTTGTTACACATCTATAATATGTAGATTAGGTTCACCTTCATGCTATATGAAACACTTAGAAACTCCTCATTTTCCACTATGAGTAACTCTGCTTGTATGATAACTTTTATGCTTATTTCCACTCATTGTCATATACTTGAATGCTTTAGAAACATGCATTCTCAGCTCCATAACTTCTTATGAAATGAAGCCTCTCTATGGGATTTCCTCATTTATTGAAGCTTCATTAATCAGGAATTATGTATGTCTTTTCACTATCACTTAGTTGATTCTGTATGTGAATCTAGCTCATTGTTCACTGGTAATTTTCATTTCATTGCTTCTCAGACTTGACAGTTATTAGTGAACAATGTCCTCGATGTTCTGATGATTGAAATCTATTTTACTCCTTCAAGAATGGCTCAGATGAGCATGATAATTGTATTTTCTTACTCATCCCACTTGTAAGTTTAAGGGGCAGCATGCCGAGCTCTACCCTTGTGGGAGCCCATTTTACTCCACATGCTTTTATGTCTTCATAAGGTGATCAGCTACATGACTTTTCCTATACCTACACAGGAAACAAACAATGTTAGTAAAAACAATATATTATTATGATGTTTCCTTCTTTACTTCTGTCCATCTCCTATTTTCTCAACTATTCCAATGTATTATCAGTAGCATTTTACATTAGTGTCGGTGGTTCATATAGGGATGTTCATAATCAGAGCTCTAACAACCTTTTTCTTCTCTTACAGGTTGATCGGAGCTTGAGGACGAAGGATGGTGTACCACTCCTGCATCGGCCAACAACAACAAGAAATGATGATTATGTTCATGCTTATGTGTTTTCCTTTCTTGCATCTTCCTTAGTGTAGCATGCTCCTTATAATGCATTGTGACAGTTACATCCACGGCTTGTGTGGATTCTTTAATTTCTCTTTTTTCCTTTCATTCTGAAAAGAAATGCATCAAAATGCAAAAAATGTACCATCATTTGTATTATTGCAATCAAATGAAATATTGTAATGTGAATAGCAGCATGAAATAAATGAAAGCATTTGTTATGCTTAATCATTTGTACATTTTGTTTTGTACTCCATTTGACTTGTAAAGCACTGAACAACAACTCCTAAAACTCAATTTTCTCAAACAATGCATAACTGACACTTGATGAATGTAATGCAAACAACACTTAATGCATATGCAAAATCACTAAACTTCCACTTCAAGACATAAAAAATTAATCAGCTCTACCAATTGAGTTGTAGTGAAAATTGGTAACAGGCTAATGTGATAGGATTGCAGAAAGCTCATGAGATTTGGATGAAGCTGGAAACTTTGTATGAAGGAGATGCTCAGGTGAAGATGGCTAAGCTACAAAGCTTGAAAGGCAAGTATGAGAATTTGAAGATGGGTGAAGATGAAAATATCACTTCTTTTATTCAGAGAGTAGATGAGATAGTGATGGGTATTAGATATGCTAGTGGTTATGTGGATGAGGATGAAATTGTGGATAAGATACTCAAATCCTTGCCTCCCTCCTACAAAGTGAAAGCTCATGTTATTGAAGAGATCAAATCAGTAACAAAGATAACAAGAGACACGTTGGTTGACAAGCTTGTTGCTTTTCAAATAAGTGAATTTGGTGAATCTGCACCGAAGACTGAATATGCATTCAAGGCTACTATATCCGGAAGTAACAGACAAAGATATAGTTCGGGAGAGTGTTCCAGAAAGATATCCAAGTATGATGAAGAACTAAAATAGCTTGAAGATAAGGAAAGAGAAGTAGAAGAATTGGAAGCAATGATTACAAAACAAGAAGGTAGAGGAAAAGGTAAGGATGAAGATGTATTGCCTATTAAATGTTTCTCTTGCAGTAAGATAGGTCATTTTGCATCAAGGTGTCCTGAAAGAGTTCCTAGATCTAAGCCTAAAAATTATAGATTCCAAAAGAGATGTTACTTTTTTGAAGAAGCAGTGACTGATGATGAATCTAATAAAGATAATGGAAATGAAGATGAATGGGTTTTCATTGCTACCATTGAAGATAATCATGTGGCTACTGAATCTGCTAAAGATGAAAAGGATCTTGCAGCTTGAGTTGAAGAAAAATATGAGTGGGGCATTGATAGTGGATGCTCACATCATATGACCCCGGTGATAAAAAGAAAATTTGTAAGTCTAAGTAGCGGGGTGGGGTTGTAAGATTTGGAATATGTCTTGGTGTGATTCGTGGTAGAGGATCTATTGTCTTGGTGGTAAAGAGACAACATTATTGATGTTCTTTATATTTGAAGCGAAGCACATTTTTTAGTGTTGAATGATGGTGGACCAAAGAGACTGTGACCTTGGTTCAAAAATGGAGATGCAAGATACATGGAGATTACGGCAATATAGTGCTTTCTGGTGCACAAACAAAAGGTAATATCTTTCACTAACTACGCTATTGGGGTTGTTTAATTTATTAAGTAGATGAAAATTTGGTTTTAATGGCATAGGGATTGTATCATATGAAGTTTTGACAACATTATCAATATAAGTTCCACTCAAGCAGTAAGAGATCTACCTAAGTTAGTGAAGCCTGCTAACACAATCTGTAAGGAATGTCGGATGGGTAAACAAACTAGAGTCTCTTTCCGAAGCAAACTATTTCATTCAAATAATTTGTTGGAGTTGCTACATACTGACCTTTGTGGTCCCTCTAGAGTCAAAAGTATTCATGGAGAAAGGTACTTTATGTTGATTATTGGTGATTACTCTAGAATGATATGGGTTTATTTCTTGAGAGAAAAATGTGAAGCATTGGAAAAGTTCAAAAAAAAAGGTAAGGTATGACGAGGAAAAGTAAGAAGGTCTGAAAATCAAGTGTAAAGAGATACGATGAAATTGGTAGAGAGTTCATTTCCAAGGATTTCAACTCTTATTGTGAACAGCATGGAATTAAAAGACAGTTATCTGCTCCCCAAACCCTTCAACAAAATGGAGTTGCAGAAAGAAAGAATAGAACAATTCTAGATGTTGCTAGAATAATGATGATGGAAAAATATGTCCCAGATGTCTTTGGGTGATGGTAAGCATATTGTATATACATGAATCGGAAACTGAAATGTTAATGATTACAGGTAAAGACCCTTTTGAGCTATGGTTTGGTTAAAACCTCTTTATTAAATATTTCAAGATCTTTGGAGCAGTGTTATATCAAGAGATAATCAATGTAGAGCCATTGGGTTTGCGTGCAAGAAACAATGGAAGGATTTTCTAAGTTGCTCCACACTAAAATCCAAAGGCCTACACGATTATATAACAAAAGGCGAGAAAGATAGTTGAAATTGCAAATTGCCCGAGTTGATGAGACTGTCCAAATCATCTAAATATTATGGTTATGATTCTGATGAGGAGCAATATAGGGAAGAACTCTGGGTTGCCATCTACTTGAGTTATTCCATATCGATTAAAGCAACCTCAATTTGTTTCGGTCAAATCAGTCAGGAAACACATACAAGAACAAGTGTAGAAGAAAGATCAGAAGAATCAGAAATTCAAGAATGTCCCAAAACTCCAAGGTATGTAAAGATAAATCATTCTAAAATTCAAATCATATGAGACAAGAATAAAGGAGTGAAAACTAGAAGAAAGATTGCAAAAGAATATTGTCTGATTTCGAAGATTGAACCTAAAAATGTCACTGAAGCCTGTCAAGATGAACACTGGTTGGAAGCTATGAAGGATGAGCTAACACTGATTGAAAAGAATGACACATGGATACTGGTTCCCAGGCCTAAAGACAAAAATGTGATTGGTACTAAATGGGTGTTTAGGAACAAGCTGAATGAACAAGGTGAAGTGGTCCAGAATAAAGCAAGACTGGTATGTAAAGGGTATTCCCAAATGGAAGGTATTGATTTTGAAGAAACCTTTTCCCCTGTTGCTAGAATTGAGGCTATAAGGTTATTTCTTACTTATGATGCATACAAAAACTATAAAGTCTATCAAATGGATGTGAAGTCAGCCTTTATGAATGTAGAACTAGAAGAAGAATTATACATTGAACAACCAGATGGATTTCAGCTAATTGACAAGGAAGATATGGTCTGACGATTAAAAAAAGCTCTATATGGACTTAAGAAAGCCCCCAGAGCCTGGTATGCTAGATTGGACAAATATTTACCGAAGCTTGGATTCACTAAAGGTACTGCTGATAGCAACTTATACTTCAAATTAGATCATGATAAGGAGTTAATTATAGAAGTTTTTGTTGATGACATCATTTTTGGAGGAGATGACAATCTATGTATGAAGTTTGCTAATGAGATGAAGGATGAATTTGAGATGAGTATGATTGGAGAGATGAAGTTCTTTCTAGGATTGCAAGTTACTTAGTTAGACAAGGGGATGTATATCTCCAATCCAGTATGTGAAGAACTGTTGAAGAGTTTGGAATGGATGACTCAAAACCTATTGGTACTCCATGTGACTAGATGTAGTTGACATAGAATGATGATTCTCCTAATGCAAATCAAACTAGATACAGGTCAATGATTGGTGGATTGCTCTATTTAACCTAGACTAGACCAGACCAGACATTATGAATGCAGTATGTATGGTTGCTATATTTCACGCTGATCCCAAAGAGTCTCATGTGATTGATGTTACGAGAATCTTCAGATATCTAAAAGGAACAGTTGACTTTGGACTTTGGTATCCAAAGGATGATGATCTCACTTTGAGTGCATATATTGATGTGGATTGGGCTGGAGGTGTAGATGATAGGAAAAGTACTAGTGGTGGTGCTTTCTTCCTAGGGAAGAAGTTGGTGTCCTCGTTGAGTAAAAAGCAAAATTCCATTTCTCTATCTACTGTTGAAGCGGAATACATTGCTGCTGCAAATAATTGTACTCAAGTAATATGGATGAAATAGATGTTGACATATTTTAGGGTGATACATGAAGAGCCTATTGCCATATACTATGACAATTCAAGTGCAATAAATATTTCAAAGAATTCGGTGTTGCATTCTAAGACTAAACATATATCAATCAAGTTTCATTTCTTGAGGGAGAAAGTGAATGAGAAAGAAGTCAGATTTTAATATGTGCCTACCAAAGAATAGATTGTGGATATATTTACTAAGCCATTGTTGAAGGATAATTTTGAGTATCACAGAGGAATGCTAGGGGTAATTACCCCTCCTGATAAGAACTAAAACATGCATTTACTTGCATCAATCCGTGAGCTACATTGATATATTCTGATCTGGATTGATGTTTATGTGGCTGCTACTTAGGGGGCGTATTCAAATGTGAAAATATGTGGTTCATAGCATGTATTTGGAAAGGTCATGGTTACCTTTTCCATTGATGTCAAAGGGGGAGAAGTGCATTGTGAAAAATATTTCTAAGGAGAAGAGTAGTTAAGAAGAAGAGTCAGTGTGTTGGGTTGATGGTATTTTTCACATCATGTGTTGCCATCAATGCCAAAGGGGGAGATTGTTGGATACTTTGGTTGTGTTGTTGATATGTGTTTTTCATTGATGTCAACACTATTAGCATTTTTTGTATCAGTTGTTGTATATGTCGAGGATATTGAGAAAATTCTAAAAGAAAGTATTCTAGGTTCCCAGTGGAACTGTACAGGTCATGAAGGTGTCTTGTTCTTTACATTGAAGATTAGTTGGTGTGGATTAAAGGGTTTCTTTTTGGGTGTATCTATATCATCTACCAGAAGTTTCAGAGGTCCATGTGAAGTTTTGATTGTATTATGGTCTAACAATGTTTTTGTGGTCTCTCTCAGTGTTCCTGAATGAAGATTGTGTGATTTTGTTAATCTCATTTGTTGCGGATGTTTCTCTATTGTTTCCTGGAATTCTATGATGTCTCTAGATCATTCTCTATCTTTGTGGTATGTCCACATTAATCGGAGAGCTCGTGGTTGAAGATCTTTTCTTGTGCATGCTCGATTTTTCATGTTCCTGGCCGACATGTTGGTGGTAGCGTGTTGTGGATTTTCGAGGTGAAATTAATTAAAGTATTTTTTTGTTGGATATGTTAATTTGGGTCTCCACTATTTTGTGGCCGACCTTGGTGGATTCGCATTAAAAAAATTATTTGTAAAATTGGGCCAAAATTGCAAATATGTTTTATTTTCCTGGCTGACCAAGCTGTGCTGAAATCTCATGTAGAGGATATATAAGTGGGATTGTTTCTTCGGTATAGTGTGTGCTTTGTATGTTGAGAGTGATCCTATGTGTGTATGTGCAAATATCATTCGATAGCAGAGCAGAGTGTGAAGAAGATTGAGCGAAGTGTGAAGAAGGTTTTTTGAGCTTAACTAGAACTGTAATCAAGCTTTTGCAAAAGCTATTTTCTCAATTCGTACCCTCTGGATTTTAATCCTATTTCGTATTGTTGGGAAGTGAGCCCCTTTTGTATTTGAGCAGTGAGCTCTAGGCAGTGTGCCTAAATGCATGTGCATTCCCCTTACTATTTCTCATTATACTTTTAACAAGGTATAATCTTGTGGACTAACATCCACCGTGGTTTTTCCCCTAAAAGGTTTTCCACATAAAAAATATTTGTGTTCTTTGTCTCTTTGATGTGTTAATTGTTTATGGTTGATTTCTTGTTCATCATATCGGAGATTAAGTTAAGTTAAGTTAGAAAATTTTAAGTTTTTGTGACAACTGATTCACCCCCCCCCTCTCAGTTGTATGTCCTTGTTTTTCCAACAAGTGTATGGTATCATTATGTCAAATTTGACACCAAGATTATAAAAATATGAAAAGGTTAAAGTCCCAACCATATTGGTAACCAAGAGGTTAGCCAAAAATAGGGGTCATGTGTGGCACATATTCCCTAGTCATACCCCAACCTTAAAGGAATAAGTAATATTAGGTGGCACAACCAACATTACTCCACTCTTATAGCACATCGCCCAATTAAACACCTATAAGCCACCTCTACCACTAGTGCTACCACTATCCATGGCCACCCATGCTCCAGCATTGTGAGCCTCCCAAATAATTTTGGATGAGTTTGGTTTGTGTACATAAGGAGGTTATTTTTTTGGAGTATCAATTTTTTCCACAATGACAAAATTTTAATTTCTAATAGGTGAAGAAATCTTTTTCCTTGAAGCACTACACAATGTATTAGTTTTATTTATAAGTTAACTGTTTATGATACAAAATGAAAGGTGGAATCTAATATTCCCATAAATTTAAGAGAATCCATATCTTGTGAACATAATTAGGGTTTTTTCCTTTTTTAGACCTCGAACTAGTTTATAATTTTTTCTTAGGACCTCGATCTACTATAAGGGAATGTCAAACCTTGAAATATATTAGGGTGTGAAGTAATATAAATATCTTGAAATGATTACAAGACCAATGCATAAATAGATAAATCCTCAATACCAAGCATTAGCATTTGCTATATCCTATTCCCTTCCTTTCCCTAGTGAATAAAATATTAGGTGGCATTACTGCACATCGGCCACCTCTACCACTAGTACCACTATCCATGGCTGCTCCAGCATTGTGAGGGATGACATAATTCAATTTTTTCCACAATGACAAAATTTTAAGAAGAAATCTTGAATTCTGTTTATGATGGTTCTAATATACCATATCTTGTGAACTATTAGATTCTAGGGATTGACTATATGTCAGACCTTGAAATGATTACAATGCTTGGACAAGACCAATGCATTAGAGATATATCCTCTCTCCTTCTACTTTGAGCTTTGCTAGAATAAGGAGCTATTCCCTTCCTTTCCTTGAAAAAAATTAATACTAGTGGTTCTTAAATATGGCTAGATAGGATGACTAATTCATAAGTTAAGCTTGATTCAACTTAGTTATATACCCTAATCAATTGTCACTCTCTATCATAATTTATGTGGCATATATGAGGCTCCAAATATGTGGATAATAGTGTATCCTTCATGTAAGAACTTTCCCCCTATTAAGCTATCCCCTCAATATGTGGCTAGTAATCCATGGGTCTAAGGAATTTCCTAAAAAAATTATGAGAAGCCTAAGCCTATTAGAACCTAGCTAGTGTGATACATAAGCCACAAAGTAATCTTCAAAGATGTAAAAAAGGACTTTGGGATCATATTTATCTATGAGTGGGATCTATAGCTATGTAGGTCTATAATCTCCTTTCTCAATCTCATTCTCATATGGTTGTACATTAAATTTGGGACTTCAAATGCCAACATAGATGTAAAGATAAATATGACACAAGGAGTACCATTTAAAATATTTCACGTCACATTTCTTTTTGACACTAGCAAACCCTTCCCTCAAGTAATTAGTTAAATACCCTACATGATTGAATAGCATATTTTAGGTACACTTTGGATTTTAATTACAAATACTAGGGCTCTTTTGTACATAGTCCTAGGTAGGAATTGATTCCCATAACCTAGCACATGCCATCATATGTATCTTTGAAATATGGAAAAAAAATCATGACATTGAAGGGTTCCATTTTTTATCTAAAATAGGATTTGGCTCTTATCCATGGCCTCCATTAAAAATTGGGAAACCACTTCACCATATAGCTATATTTGTTCTTGTCATACTCACTAGAAAAGGATTTTAAATCCAATGAGACAAACTTTATGATTAAGGCCAAAAATTTGATGAAATAAGTTATCATTAATAACAAAGGTAAGTCTTAAGGATTATACATATTTTCTATTAATTCTATAATATCAAGTTCATCAAAATAGTTTAGCACAATGACCTTTCCTAAATAAAATCTTCAAGCATTTCAAATAGGAATCTGGTCATTGAATTTCTTATAAAGTGTTCTAAATAGGACCCTCCTTTGGTGTGGGTAATGAGGTCTCTAATTTTTTCCCTGCTATTCTCTAATAAACTTGTAAGAGCACCATGGTTAGTGGCTCACTTGAAATATTTTAGAGCCAAAGAAAATATCTCAAATAGGTCAACAACTTATTTTCTTTTAGTAGACATGGTATGACTTTAGAGGATAATTTTTAATCTAGGTTTATGGTCTCAAGGAAATAACCTAAGACCATGAGCTTACATAATATGGGAGACATAGTAAAATGTCTAAAACTAGAATACTCTATAGAAAAATTAAACTTCTTTTCTTTGGTCTACACTTACCAATTAATGTGCACTCTAGATTATCAATAACAAAAAATCAATAAACCTTGAACCTCAACATAGTATTGTGTAGCTACAAGGAATTATAGACACCTTTAATTTTGGTTCTAGATCAGTAGAATTAACTATAGATTAGATATCAATAATATTTTAATTTAAAGTTTATGTTTTTTAATGTGAAACCTCACACCCATCACTATCAACTCATTTGAATAGTTAATGATAATTGATACATGTATTTGAACACTAACTTAAGTGTGTAGGTTAATATCTTTGAATATTTTCTAATCTTATTTGTTAGATTCTTTTCGATCCCTTAGATCAATGTGGTAGAGTTTCAATTTTTAACTAGTGACTTGATATTACATGGGAAAAGAGTTGATTATGGGCTCCACATTGGTCCATATAGAAACCTTAACTACCAAATACTAATCCATATTCAATCCCATGAATCCTTTCACATAATGGTTGCTTCTCTATTGACTTTAGCAATTACTTTTCCTCAAACTAGATGGTCATGTGTATTAAGATTAAATATCTATGAGTTAATGCACCTAGGGGAGAGGTGGCCCACCTATATAAGAGCATGGTGAAGTAACAAGAACACGATGATAAGGAGTTGGCATGTGGTAGAATCACATAGCTAGTGCCTTGTTAGGTCAATGATTTGGATCTCTAATTAGCTAGATGACACATGTTATATTTTAATTCCTCCTCTATATCCCTCTATACCAAATGGGACCCACCATATTCATATTAAATAGTGGACAATTCAATGTCATAGGGAGAGGCCTTTAGTGCAGGAAATTGAAGTTGGAGTATGGGTTGATCATCAAAACACAACTTCAATTAGGGAAATAGGAACAAATAATATCAGGATTTTTTGAGTAATAATCAATTAGGGCTTAAAAATAACTATTTGGAAATTAGATTTACTTGATGGAGCAAGCAGGAGCATTGGGCAGGAATAGGAGCGGGGGTGGGGATTCAAAATTTATTGATGGAGGAGATGGAGAATCCAATGAAAATGCAGATTTTCTCTTGTTTTTTGTGGTTCCTCCTCATTTTCTAGCGTTGGGAAATCATCTCTTTCTCTTGGTTGTGTTTCAAGAGGTGGTAGGGTCTAGTCTGGTGCTTCGTCTTTTGTTGTGGTTTCCTGGTAGTATTGGAGTGGTCACCTCGATTGGTTTGTTGGGAGTTGTGGACAACTTTGGTCATGTTTGGCTTGTTCTTCCTCTTGAGGTGCTCCCCCCAGTTTGTGTGTTGCATCCTTTAGGGTTTGGAGGTGCTTGGTCTGTGGCCGTGGAAAGCAAGAGTTGGATGGAGTTCCTCTTTGGTTCCTAATTGATTGGATGCCTTTGGTGGTGTGTGGGATCTCCATTTATCTAGAGGGGTTTTTGTTTTGTGGCCTATGGGGCATTCATTTTGGATTTTTTGTTGGCTTATGCTACCTTGTTGTGGATTTCTTGGTGACTCTTGGGGAGATCGACTATCTCGCTATTCGGGCCTCCTTGTTTTCTCCATGTGTGGTTAATTTTTAGGTCATGTTGCTAACCTTTTTTCTTGGGTTGGGGTTTCCCTCTTGTGGTGGGGGTCTTTTGTCTCCTATTGTTGTGTTTGGGATTTTCTCTCTACTGCCATGTTCTTTCTAGTAGCATGTCTTTTGGTCCTCCTTATTGAGGTCTTTGCTACTCCTCTATGTCTGGTTGATTTTGAGGTCATGTTGCTAACCTTTTTGCTTGGGTTGGGGTTTCCCTCTTGTGGTGGGGGTCTTTGGTATTTTCTCTCTACTTCCATGTTCTTTCTAGCAGCGTATCTTTTGGTCCACCTTGTTGAGGTCTTTGCTACTCCTCTTGAACCCCATGTGGCTAGCGATGATTTTTCTCTTTTTTGGGTTTGGTTCCTTTTTTCTAAAGTTTTATTTTTTCTTGTTGAAGCCTTCTAGTTTCTCTTTGATTTGTGCTTTGGGCCTTGTCTTGATAGTAAGGTTTTTTTGGTGCCCCAGTTGGGTTTTGAAGTTTTTGTTGCAGAGGAGGATTTTTTTTGAGTTGTCGACTAAGCTATCCCAAATGTCTATTCTTAAGGCTCGGGTGGATTCTTTCTTTATGTTGTTGGCTAGGTTGTTATTTACATCTTGTGTCAAGTAGCAGGAGCCTATGGTGCCAAAGGATGTAATGTCAATCCTTTCTATTTTTACTATCTTTTGCCATGTTTTATAGGTTAAGTCTTCTTTTGAGGTTGATACTACTCCTATTGAGGAGGATCCAACTCCTATGGAGGTGGAGATGGAGGTTGTAGAGGTGGGAAAAAAATATTTCCTCTCTCATGATCTCTTATTGAGGTGGAGCTTGTGTGAGAAGGAGAGCAGTGACTTTGGTAGGAAGGGTTCTCATTTTATCCTCTCCTATAGAGGAGGGCTCTCTCCTATTGAGATGGAGATTGAGATGGTGGATCAGGTGGGATGGTGTTGTAAGATGGTTGATGCTTCCCAGCGTTCAGCTATGTTCTCTAACTCTTTTTTTCCTTGTTGCTCTCTTATTGAGGTAGGGATTCTGGGAAAAATGATTGTTATTGAAGGGTGATTTGGCATCCCTTGTTGTTTTAGCTCAGTACTAAGCAGTCGGTTTACTGTGGAGTGGTTGTTGCAGGTTGTGTTTAGTGCCTAGCTAATCCAAGTAGTTTCTTTAAGATGATTTGGTTTAAGATCCATGTGAAGTCCTAGTTGTAAAAGGGTTTTTTGACCCCTTCAAAGCTGATTCTTTGTAGTTTGTTTTGTCTTGTGTCTCTTATGGTAGAGTATTGATGTTGGGCCGTTGATTGTCTATGTTCCTATCTAATTTCAGCTTTCATTTGTTTGTATGGGGTTGTTGGTCCCCTCAAAACTTGTATGTAAGTGGTTTTTGTTCCTCGCAAAACCTGTTTTACGTTAACCAAAAACTATTTAGAAATTAGAAAAATATTCCAAGGTTTGTAATTAAAGGGCATTATGTACTCACATGAGAACTAGACACATAGGGAAAGGATAATGCACAATAGCATAGGATATGAATTTTAGGAATTTTATGATACTTTTAAAAAATATAAGGGGTTGAAAATGGTAACGAATAATACAACCTAATATTGACAAGGTAATAAAGAATCTACCATTGAACATAAACATCAAATACAAAGACATTACAAAAATTTGGGCATGACAACAAATTTCCCAATATTGGCTCTTGTTAGGGATGCATGGACAATAGTATATCATGAGAATCTCATATCTCTAGGAAATTAGACCACAAAAGGAAACAAAAATCCTAAACACACTTCACCCTAAGTATAACAATAGCTAGGTTTTCACAAGAAAAGAATTATGATGGTTAGAAATACTTTACAAGGAACTATTAGTGTTTGCTTATGAAAAATAGTGCTTCATATGTTTCATATATACTAGCAACTCCAAATAACTTCCATTTGGGTGTTTTGAATAAAAATTATCATCAATACAATGATTCTTGATCATATAAGGACCCAACCTTAGAGCTTAGAATTTTTCATGTTTCCCTTTACATTTAGCTCTTGCATTCCATAACAATACCACATCCCCTAATTCAAAATTTCAATATTTAGTTCTTTTTTTAAAGAGATGTGGGTTTGTAGCCTTCAGATACTTTAGTGTTGACTTTGAGCTCTTGTCGATGTCAATCCTAGGTCTAGTTGATTTACTATGAAATAATAGGAGGGTGGACGATGAGAATATCCTTTTCTAGTTGGATAGATTCTTTTTTAGCTCTGATTGGATGTTAGAATTTAGAAGGATTTTCTTTTGTTGTGCTAGAATTTGGCAGATAGGATCATTGGCCAATCTCAATTGAGTTCAACAAAATCCTTAAACCGAAAGGGATCTCATTCAAGATGGAATATTTTTGGTATGAACATCCTGACTTCTCTCATTCCCTTCAAGGATGGTGGAGTAAAGAGATTAAGGGGAATAAGTAGTTCATCCTTTCTCAGAAGTTGGTTGAAGTAAGGCGGAAAGTCAGATCATGGAACAAAGATGTGATAGGAAACCTATTTGAAGCAAAGTTAAGGATTGAGGATGAGTTAAAGGAGGTTGAAAAGGATATCGCTAGGTTGGGATTCTCATGGGAGTTAAGGGAGAAGGAGAAGGATTTATTGGAGCAGCAGGAAAGGGTGCTCAGAATGGAATAAATTTTGTGGCAGCAAAAGTCACGTGTCAAGTGGGTCAAAGAGGGGGATCAGAACACTAACTTCTTTCACCTCTCCACCAAAATTAGGAGACAAAATAATAGGATTATCTCCATTCAATCCCTTGTTAGTGATGTTATTGAATATGTGGCTGCTATCAAAGAGGAGGGGAGACCCTTCTTTCAAACTTTGTTGGGGGTCCTTATGTGGAAGATCTTGTTGCTCAAGAAGATATGTTAGGGAACATTCCATAATTAATTCACATGAAAAATATATTAGGTTGATGGCTCCTTTTACCCATGAAGAAATCAAAGTTACTACCTTCTCCTTAGGTGCCAGGAAGGATCTTGGCCCTAATAGGTTCCAAGAAAAAAAAATTAGAGGTTTTGGGAGATTGTTGGGGAGGATGTCTAGATGGCGATTAAGGAGTGCAGAAGGAAAAAGACTATGATGAAGTCCTGGAACTTTACATACATTGCCTTGGTTCCCAAGAAGCAGTCCTCCAACTATTTTGATGACTTAAGGTCGATTTCTTTATGTAACTCGATTTATAAGATTATCACTAAGGCAATGGCTTTGCATCTAAGGCTCTATCTAGATATGATTATATCAGAAAAATAAAGCGGTTTTCTAAAAGTTAGGAAGATTCTTGATGGGATATTCACAGCTCATGAGACAATTCATTCTATCAAATCCAGAAGGAAGGAGGGTATGGTGGTTAAACTCAATATGAATAAAGTTTATGACAGGGTGTCATGGTATTTTTTGATGAAGGTTATGGAAAAGTTTGGGTTTGAGAAGGGCTGGTGTGATTGGGTGAAGGGATTTGTTCCATCATCCTCCTTTGTAGTCCTTTCCAATGGAGTGGCCTTTTGATTTTTTGATGCTAAGTGAGGGTTGTGGAAGGCTGACCCTCTATCACCCTTTCTCTTTCTCATCTTATCAGAAGCTTTAAGCAGAGAGTTGAAGCAGGAAGTCAAATGTGGGAGTCTATGAGGCTTGCAAGTTTTTGGGGGAGTTGATAATGTTACTCATCCCTAGTTTGTGGATGATACCCTCCTCTTTGGTGAGGCCACGACTAGAGAGGCAAGAAATATCAAAAGAGTTTTGTCCCTTTATGAGAGGGTGGTTGGACAAGTTGTGAGCTGCTCTAAATCTAGTGTCTTATTCCTGAAGGATAACTATCTAGAAAAATTAGACATCTAGGACATCCTTGGGTTTGAGTCTGACTGTCTCCCCAATAGATATCTAGGGATGCCTCTCATTGATCAAAAAGCGTCAATTGTTGATTGGAAGGCGGTGGTTGAACGGTTTCAAGGAAAGTTGGAATCTTGGAAGGGGCGGTGTTTGTCCTTAGTTGGACATATCCTTCTCATCAAAACATCTCTGGCAGCGATTCCCATTTTCACAATGTGAGTATTTCAAATCCTAAGTAAAGTTGCTAAGATCCTAGAGAATTATATGTGCTCCTTCCTTTGGCGTGGTTGCGAGAATGCATCTAAATTAAGTTTAGTCAAATGTTCAAATAGTTGTAGGCCTTCTTCTCATGGTGGCTTGGGTCTTCGAAGGTGCATTCATATGAACAAATCCTTGGGATCCAAGCTTGTGTGGCACATTTATGTCGAGGGGCACAAAAGTTGGAGTAGAATCCTTCAAGCCAAGTATCTGGGGAATGACAAGGACCTCTTGTTTAAAGTTGATCTTCCCAAAGGCTCTTATGTCTATAATTTTTAAGGTCATGTACTTGTCTCATTTCTCCTAACATCAAATGGCGCTTGGTGAATGGACATAAAATCAAATTTTGGAGAGATTGTTGGATTGAGAATGAAGCTTTGAAGGTGTAGCATATCTGGAGGTTGTTGTTCAGACATTTTGAAGATACAATGGGGGTTTGAGTGTGCGACTACATGGTTGAAAGCAATGGTGCTAGGCAATGGAAGAAACTTCACTAGATCTTGTTGAGGAGATTAAGGAGGCTTGTGGGTCCTTGTAGCGCTGGCTAGATAGGTGGCCCATGTTGATGGTGAACAAGGAGGATAGTATGGTGTGGGGTCACAAGGGAAACAAGGATGTCAGTGTCTATAGTGCCTACCACTCCTTTTTTGTTAGTGGATCCCAATCTACGATGGCTAGGAGGATTTGGATCAACTCTAGGCTTCCTAAAGCCAATTCTTTTTTATGGATTGCTCGGCATTGTAGGGAACTTATGTGGGATACACTATAGAAATTGGGGCATGTTGGGCCCTCTATATTTGTCTTATGTGGGGGTGAAGGTGAGAGTAACGATCATTTGTTCTTGCACTATCCTTTTGCTAGACAATTGTGGTCTCCTTTTTAGCTCCATTGGGGGTTTGTGTGGGTTACCCCCAAGAATCTCCCCTCTCTCCTGGAGGGCTGGAACCTTAAGATTATCATCCTGAGTTTTAAATTCATATGGATGGTTGGGTTGGCCATTATTGTTTGGAACTTATGGCTAGAACGTAACAGGATCTTCTAAGGCAAGAATAAAGGGGTGGAAAGAATCTGGGATGCGATTGAGAGTACTTTGTCTGAACCTGGTGAATTGTTGTGTGACAAGCATTGTGTTTTGGCTACGGAGGAGGTTCATTGGGCGGATTCCTGGCCTAGGTTCAGATGGTTGGATAATGGTTTTGAGGTGGTGAGGAAGAAGAAATGCAAGGCTTGTTGGGTGGCCTTGGGGATGGGTGGGTCAAGTTGAACTTTGTCAGTGCTGCTAAAGGCAATCCCAGCATGGCTGGAAGCGAGGGAATATTTTGTTATTCTTGTGGGAAACATGTGGGACTTTATAGTTTGGACTATGGTTTGGAGACAAACAACATGGTAGAGGCTTGGGCTCATTTCAAAGGTTTACAACTTTTTCATAGCAAAGGGTGGAAAAAGGTGTGGGTGGAGGGAGACTCAAAGATCTTGATCGATGCTATGCAAGGTAAGGACCTCAAAGATTGGAGTCTAGGGGTGTTTTTGAATGCTTCTTCTGAGCTAAAGGATTCATTTGAAGAGTTGTGTTTCTCTCCTATTAAACGCTTTGGCAATAAAGTGGTTGATTGGGAGGCTAATTGTGGTGTGAATCTGCATGCTAAGGAGGGTGTGAATGAAATTTTTTGGTGGTCCAATTTCCCTTATGATGTATTCGGGTTGCTTCAGCAGGACATCAAGTCTCATACCCCTAATGCAAGTTGAGGTTTGGGCTCGCTATTGTCTTTGCATGCTATGCTTTGTTCATTCTATCCCTACATTGGTGTCTTCTCTAGGGTTGAGTTTTCCCTCTTTGTATGTGGTTGTCATCCTTGGATGTTGGTCTACTTTGCAGGCTATTGATGGTAATTTTGAAGCTGATTGGTTGTGATGTAAATAGTTCCTAGACCTATAACCAAGTTTTTTTAAACAAAAAAAAGAGATTTGTAGACACCTAAAAATGTTCTAACCCAACGACACCTCATTTTTAGCCTACCCTATCCCATTAATTAATTAAATAGTTAATTAATTAATGTACTCATCACCTTTATCCCACTCTATCCTAGCCAATTAATTAAATAAATATTATTTATTTATTTATTTAATTTAACCTTTTCTCTTACCTTAATATTTAATTGAATAAATATTTATTATTTGTTTAATTAATTTATCCATTATCCTTATTCCATCCCACCTTTAATTAAATAAATTTTATATTTATTTAATTAAGTCTAGCCATCCCCAAATCCTTTAGCTAAATTAATTAATTAATTCTTAATTAATTAATTAATTTAGGATAATTAATTCCCATTACCCTTTTCTTCTATTATTTAATTCCACTTTATCCCCTATCCTTATCCATTTAATCCCATCCATTGATTCCATTCACATGGATCACAATCTAAACTTGTCACCAAGTGACAAGTGTCCCCTTCACATGTCTAGCCTTTATCTGAAATGTCAAACTAATTTTCATCTTATCCCTCCATTTAATATCCCACCTCTTAATCCTAGCCATCCATATAAGGATTTTTCCCTAAACCTAGCCCTTATCCCTCATGTGACACTTGTCACATTATACAACTTCAATCCAAACCTTATCTTCGCATTCAATCCTAGTCATAAATCATGAATGCATCCAAACCCTTCATTTCTTCTATCTCATTTCTATAAATGAGAGGCCGCCCATCCCATTTGCATCAACATCTTTTATGATAATGCCATGTTGTTGGAATTAATATTGATTAATGAGAAACTACGTTCAATCTTCAACAACTCAACATAATATATTCAATCTTTTGGGGTTTTCATGTGTTTTGGTTTGATTTAAACTATTTTTATGCATATTTCTATTATATCCATTTTACATGCTTACATTTTGGTGAACTTGACATGAACCCCCTAACTTATTTTTCGCTCAATATTTTGAGAAATTTTGAGGAATTTTGGAGTTGAACCCACTTCACTTCTCTAGCTTGCTTTTTGCAGGTTTTGTTAGCTTTTTGTTGTAGGTTTTGAGTCATTTTTTGAAAAAACCCTAGCTTTCAAAGATTTCACCATATCTTTCAAATGGCCATGAATTTTTCATGAGATTTCATTTGAATTTTATGCATCATCTAAGGAAGCTATAACAGAAAAATTAAGGTTATATCATTATTTTTGGGTGATTTATGATGATTTTATGTTTTTTTCATAAATTCACATTTTTTGGTGTAAATCAGTGAATTTTTCAGAATTTTTTGCATTTTTTAAAATCTCTTGAAATTTTAGTGGGGTTCTATTCCTTACGGATTTATTTTTGAGCTGAAAATAGTGATAAGGTTTTCCTATAATTCCACATTTTTGGGTGCAAATCAGAAATTTTTCGTAATTTTTTGCATTTTTGGAAAGCTCTTACAATTTTAGTAGGGGTCTATTCTTTTTGTTTTTATTTTTGGTTCCAAAAACATTTCTAAAAATCAAATTTATTTTGACTAGATGAAAAAAATAGAATTGCAATCTAGTGATGAGCATTTTTTCATATACATCCATTTTGTTACATCATAAATTATTTTTTTATCTTTGCAAGAGTTTTATTCTCATATCACATCCGATTTCTTTTTTTTAGTTTTAATCTAACCCTCTAATATTAGTGATCAATTATCTTGTCAGGGTTTTCCTTTGTTGTTGGTTTTGTTAATGTGCAAAAAAATAAACTCTTCAAAGGGAAAATTGGATCAAGTGGATAGAAATTTGGAGCTAAAGAAAATCTAGATGCAAACTTTTCAACTCATATCTTTATCTTTTTTTTAATAAAAAGAGGGTAAAAACTTTATTCAATCAAGAGAGAAGTACAAAATCATAAATTACACCAAGCCCACATAGGGAAAAATACCAGCACAATCCATCAAGTAACACCTAGGTAACATCATATATCCTCAGAAACAAGATCCTCCAACTCTTGAGAGAGATTCGTTGGCAGGCCGCCCCAATCATCCACCATCCAAACTCCTCTCCTCTCAGACACCCATCTAGCCAGGCCATCAACCACCTTATTCCACTCCCGTGGGATGTGGAAAAAGGTGACAGAATCCAATACTCCTTCCAACGAAATGATATGTCTCGCCACAACAACTAGCTGCCAATTCACTTCCTCCAATTGGTGCTTGTTCAACAAGTCTATCATGATCTAAGAATTAGACTCACAAATAATCCTGCTCCACCAAAGAGAACAACCCCTTTTCAAAGCCACTAGAATAGCCAAAGCTTCCATGAAATTGTTAGAATGTTGGCCACAATATTTTGAAAAGAGGAACTCCACAATTCCATCACTATCCCTTCCAACACCCCCCCACCCCAGCATGACCTAGGTTACCTATAGAGGACCCGTCAGTATTAATCTTCAAAACCCCAAGGGGAGGAGGCCTCCAATGACCCTCCCGCAGGACCCTCCCTTTACCCTTTCGCCCCAACAAGGCCTACCCTTATCACAGGAAGAAATCCCCAAACTTTGAACCACCCCCATATCACCCAAAACCATAGGAATATAAAGGTCACACTTGGCCACAAGAGTCTCCTAGATAGCCCCCAAAATTCTCATCCAGGCTTGTCGCACCTCAAGCTTCTTGTCCAAAAATATCTTGTTGTTGTTTTCTAACCAAATATGCCAAATAATCAAGCTAGGGCCAATAGACCAAACAATGTGGAGAAAAGAGGTCTTAGTAAGAGAACTCCCCAACTTGAGCCAGAAATCTTCTAGAGAAGAAGCATGCCTACATGGTTGGTTCCAGGTATCCCACCAGAAATACCAAACCTCCTTAACAAAAGAACACTAAAAAAAGAGGTGAGAAATATTCTCATCACTATTAGAACACAAAACACACCTGGAAGGGCCCTAAAATCCATGCTTCCACAAATTCTCCCAAGTCAGGCATCTACCCCACATCACAAGCCAAGAGAAGAAGTTATACTTGGGCCAAGAGAAACTATTCCAGATCTACTTCCACCAGTTGACCCCCATACCCCTACAAACCTGCTTGTCCAACACCTGATAACTAGAGGCAACAAAAAAAATTCCCTTCTAATCATGACCCCAGACCAAAACATCCTTTTCCAAAAGAGAGTTGCAAACTTGACTAGCAAGAATACAAGCTAGCTCTCGATGATCTTCCATCAAGCCCCCAGGAGCCACTCTTGTAAGTCTTTCCACTGATAAATAGTAGCCTATCCAAGAACTTGTGAGGTTTTGAAATCCACCACATGACTCCAATCGGCTTCCAAAAAAACATCACTTAAACCCTATAAATGAGGATGGGAAACCAGAATAGGAGGATGTCCATCCCACGAATCGTGCCAAAAAACAACCTCTGAACCTCTATTATAGATCCAAAGGAAGCCTTATTTAATCAACTTAGCTCCCCTTTTCAAAGTATTCCAAACCATAAAGCCCTTACCCTCAAAGTTGTAACGAGGCACATCCCCACACTTAACATCTCCAAGATATTTGAAGGTGAGTATCTTAGCCCAAGTCTAATGTTGTTGAGTACACCACCGCCAATAGGGTTTTTCCACCAAAGCTTTCCCATTTAGATCAGCCCGTCATAGCCCGAGACCACCTTCCTACTTCGGGCAACACACATCTTCCCACTTCACCAAGCTCTACTTCCTCAAAAGGAGCTTACCAAACCAAAGAAACTATCAAAAAAGACACTCAAAATCTCTGACAAAGCTAGTAGGAGTAGATAACATGAAACACCTGTACAACGGGAGGGCCTAAACCACAGACTTCAAAAGAGTAACTCTCCCAGCCGTAGAGAGCCATCTACAAGTCCAGTGACTAACCATCTTAAAAAAATTCTCAATCACATCCTGCCAAAACATTCTAGGAAGCAAGCGCACGGAAATAGGAATACCAAGATACACAAAGGGAAGTGAACCTATTTGAAATCTAAGAATCCCAGCAATTCTCTACTGAATAGGCTTAGGAGTGTTGAAGAAATAAATAGATGACTTACTCTCATTAATACTTTGTCCCAAGGCAGCCAAGTAGCAGTCCAAGGCCTTCCACAAATTAACCGCTTCATCCACTTTGGCTAATCCTATTAGAGTCGTATCATCCACAAACTGTAGGTGGGATTGAGAGGGAACACCATTTCCCCAACACCACCCATGGATTAAACCAAGTTCCACATGAGATCTCATGAATCTTCCAAGCCCGTCAGCCGTCAAAATAAATAAATATTGGGATAAAGGATCCCCTTGTTGTAGACCCCTAGAAGCCCCAAAAAGCTCAAAAGGTTCCCCATCAACCAACACAGAGAAGGAGGAGGAGGTGACATAACTCATAACCCACTCAATCCAAGCACTTCCAAACCCAAAAGCCTTTAGAATCTTGGAGAGAAAATCCCATTTGACCAGATCATAAGCTTTAGCCATGTCCAATTTAATAAACATAGCCTTCTCCCTGGATGAAGCCATAGAATGAACAGTCTCAACTACAATTACCACCCCCTCGATAATCTGCCTGCCAGCCACAAATCCACCTTGCTCCTCAAAGATCAACTTGCTGAGCCATGACTTTAAACGTTCTACAATCAACTTAGTAATTACTTTATAAACCACATTACATAGGGAAATTGTTCTAAAAAGATCCAAACAGTTAGCACCCTCTCGCTTAGGGATAAGAGCTAAAAAATTAGCATTCAAAGCCCTAAGAATTTTCTTGTTCCTTTGAGACTCTTGGACCACCTCGAGAATATCAAGCTTAATAATTTCCTAGAACTCTTGGAAGAATTCAATCAAAAAACTATCTGGGCTTGGAGCTTTACCTTTCTTCATTTGAAACACAATATCCTCCAACTCTGCCAAGGAGATCAGTTTAAGAAGTGATTCATTCATGTATCATCGGGTCCACCAAAGCCATAATGCAAGCTAATATTGTGGCTTCCTCCTCTCTAGTAGGGGGGAATCATCAGAAAAAAAAGTAGAGAAATGACGACAGCCTCTTTTGAAATCTCAGCAATAGAGCAAAGAAGAACCCCTTCATGAGACATGAGAGAGGACATGATGTTTCCTTACCTCTATCTTTGACTTAATTATGAAAGAAAGAAGTATTCATGTCCCCTTCTTGGAGCCAATTAATACGAGACTTCTATTTCCAAAAGATTTCCTCTCGAAGTTCCCATTCCTCCACGACTTTCACCACTAAAGCTTCCTCCTTACTCAACTCCTCAAAGAGCCCCTGATCATGAATCTACTGGGTAACAGAGTCTAGATGCTCCTAAGCAACCCTTTTAGCCTAGAACACATTGCCAAAGTGATGTCTATTCCAACGTTTAAGCATATATTTAATAAATTGTAGCCTCTTGGAAAATGAGTACATAGTCATGCCAAAAGTCGGCTTCCCAACACTCCACCATCCTAGAACAAGATCATGGAGAGTTGCATCTCATAGCCACATGAGTTGGAATCTAAAGGATTGCTTATTTTTATAGTATCTAGACAAGCAAGCAGAAAGTTCGATCGGCCAATGATTCGAGCCCCGCCAATCCACAATCTCAGAACTAGTCACCCAACTGTCACCAACCCAAAAACTAGAAACAAGAAACCTGTCCAATCTTTCAAAGATGGTTGCATTCTCAGTCCTCCTATTGTTCTAGGTAAAAAACCCATTGCCCAGTTTGATTTCCACTAAATTCAAAAAATCCATACTATCTCTAAGAAGCATTGAGGAAGGGTCTAGTCGATAAGTACCCCCCTTTTCTCCTTCGAAGAATAAATATAATTGAAATCACCTACCAGAATCCAAGGAAGAAAAGGCTCCAAAGATCATAGATATCTAACATGGGACCAAAAATTCAACTTACCAAGGAAATTTGTAGGAGCATATATGTTGGAGAAGAGGATTTTCTCCCCTGACTCTTGACTAGAAGCAGCAACAGAAATAGAGTACCTCCAAGAGAGCCACCAAATAGGAACAACTTTGCTTGGATCCCATAAACAAGCAAGACCCCTAGAGTTACCCTAAGCTCCCACACACTAGCACATACCCCTACCCCAAATCTCATTAGCCAAGTTCATCATAATTTCAACTGACAGTTTAGTCTCCTGAAGGAAAACCAAATTAGGAGAGTGACCACGAATTAAGTCTTGAATAGCCTTTTGTCTAGGGATGCTATTCATACCCTTACATTCCAAGATAACATGATCATCACTAGGATTGGGTGAAGTGAGCATCACTAGTCCTCACCAAACCAAACTCCACCAATGTTTCCCCAATTAACAACTTTTTCTTGATCCTTCTTGTCAACTTTAAGGGGCTTCTCATGGAGCCCCTTTTTAAGGGATTTCTACTACAAACCTAAAGTTGGAGAAGAAGCTTTACTTTTACTAGACTCCTCAACACCTTTTTCAATTATGGGTCCTGAACCAGAAATCCCAGACCCCAAATTTAATTCTAGCACTGAACTGATCTCTTTGAGCCCATGATTAGAGAGAGGTAAACTCAAATCCTACTAAGCAAAAGGGATTGTCAAAAATGCTTGATTGCATACAGAATCTAGTTGTTCCCCTATGTCCTTCTCAATAGTAGAACCATCCTCAATTTGCATGTAAATAGTAACACCTTCCTCCTGAGCTAAGTCTTCTAACACATCAAACTTGTTAAAAGTTTCATCTTCCTAACTGTCCTTGAAAGTCCTCTTTTTCCCCTATTTTTTTATGAGGTTTAATTGGGGTAAAACCATCCTTATCCACCACCATCCCCTACATAGGAGCTTTACCTTTGTACAGCTTCTGGGTTGGCTAAGAATAAGCATTACCTGTACCTATAAAATTAACAACTTTGGGGCACTTCCTCTGTAAATGACCATATTCATGACATAAATGGAAACGGAAAGGAAAAATCTCGTAATCAAACTGCTGAGTCCAAGAGACTGGCCCAATGCTCATATCGAACGAATCTGACAACGGTTTATTCAAATCAATTTCAATACACACACGAGCATAATAGAAAACCTTTTTAGACAAAGTTTGTTGTGAAGGTCCAATGGGCTTTCCAAGCATAAGAGCAATCATATACAAAATATCATTTCACCAACATTCTAAAGGCATGCAGGGATGGCATACCCAAATTGGAACCCTAGAGGGGAGTTCCTCAACAAAATTCAAACCCATATGCCATGGTTTAATAAAAAGGCCTACCTAATTGTATAAGTCCCTCCTTCAAAAGCTCATTTTCTATCCACAACATATGAAAATTCCACCATAAAGAAGTTGTTGGAAGCTAGCAATATGTCAAAGTCACCCTCCGGGTTCCAAGTCTTTCACACCCAAGAATCCAAAAAAGGGAGTGAAACCCTCATCCCTATAAACTTATAAATCGGGACATGGTTACTGTAATATTCTACATCCTCTGTGATAGACTCAGGTTGAGTAACCAACTTTGGACGATCCACTAAATGTTCCAAGCATCGATTCACCTTACGCAAATGTAGGCCACTATTTCGAGATGAACCCTCACCAAGTTTCTCCATGTGTGGAGAAAGAAAACTCAATTTCAAGTAGAAATGATACAAAGCCACTCATCCAGCAATAAGGCAATCCAAATTCAAGAGGGTCGTTACCCCTCCCAAATGAGACAAATAGCAACATAAGGCTTTAAAGAAAGCCCAGCATAGCCACAGAAAGGCTTTGATCAAGTCGTACGTAGCAGAGATAAGGAGATATGAGCAAAAAATAGACAAACCCCCCCTCATAAGCAAAAAACACCCCCCACACTCGAAAACACCATCCACAGAGCCGATCTAAAGGAGAAAAAAACATGCAAAGGTAGGAACCAGGCATGCAAGTCGGGCCTCATAGGTCGTAGGAAGTGAAACCCATGAACCAGCCCTTCAACGTATACACCATCCTCCCACTTGGATTTTAGATCAATTCTAAAATCATTGTTAATTTTTTGAATCAACTCATATCTTTTATCTTTATCTTGTTTATAACATCACATTTCAATTTGGATCTAAAAATAACAAGTTTCTTCTCAAAAGCACACTTTCAATTTGGGCTTAAAAAGAACAAGTGTTTGCATTGATTGGTGATCTTGTTTTTTCTTGGAGGTGTGTATGCTCTTCCCTCGCATTTCCATATGATCTTGGGAATCAAAAGCACTCTTCAACACTCTCATTTTCAAATCACACATTTCAATTTCTAAGGTTAATGAACATTGCTTGTGTGATCAAATACAAGTGTATGCTCTCTCCTCATATTATCATATGATCTTGGAGATCAAAAGAATTATTTTCATCACTTTTGTGTAAACATCTTAGGGGGCCTGCCTAGAGAATTGATTACTCTAGGGGTGACCTCAACCCTAGTGTTCTAATGGAGTATAAAATAGAGGGGGGTGAATTGAAATGCATGCCTCTTGGAAGTAAATCTTGCATGAAAAATCTTTGCTAAGCCCCAAAGAACTTTATACCTTTGGGAAGTAAAGGTGGAGTTTATGTTACCCTCTCCTCTTTGTTGTTTGGCATTATTCTCCTTTTAAATTCACATATTTGGGCCTCACATACCTTCAAGGTATATAGAGGACATCTCTAGATCCCTGTGCATCCTAGTTTAAGACCATTGGCTAATCTACCCGTTTGAATGATTTCTAGGTTGTTATTGTGCTTTGATGTGTCTTCTTATCATAATAATTTGCATTACATATTTCATCAAATCTTTTCTTGCATGTGTGAATGTTGATTCAAGATCTAAATCAAGAAAACTCAAAAAAAAAAAAAACCCAAAAACATTAGAAAACACTTCATAAAACAAAAAAAATATAGGTGTCCTCCAAGTCAAGCTATCCACACCATCTCCAAGTCAAAATTTTCATCCTTATTATCCATCCTAATCATCCTATCCTAGTCATCCAATCCAAACCAATCATCCCATCCTAGTCATTATAACCATTCCTCATCTTACCCTAATCACCTTATCCTATCCAATCCTTTCCATCCTAAGCATTCCTCCTCATCCTAATCATCTCATTCTATCATAATGATCCCTTCTCATCTTAATCCCTCTTAATCATTTTAATCACTTTCATAATCATTCTAACCATTTACAATCATCCTAATCATCCCTTATAATCTTATTCATCTTTCACCTTATCTTAATCACTTATTTCCATCCCAAATATTACATCCCTAATCATCATATTTATCTCCTTTCAATCATTCCATCCTAATCATCCCCTTCCATCATTATCATCATTCCTCATCCTAATTATCCCCCTAATCATTCTAATCATTCATTTTCATCCTAATCATCCCCCCTTCATCCTAATCATTTCATCCTAATAACCCTTCATTCTAATAATTTCTTCTAATCCTAATTATTCCTTTCCATCCTAACCATCTCCCATTTCATCCTAATCATCCTTATCCATCATAATAATTCATTTTCATCTTAATCACCTTGTCCTTATCATCCATAATCATTCATAATCATCTTTATCACCCCATCCTAATTATTCATAATCATCCTAATTATCTCCCTAATATTTCTAATCATCCATCTTATCCTAATCATACCCAATCATCTAATCCACATCATCCCAAGTATCTTAATCCTCCACATCCATTATTAATTCATCAATTAAGACCCTAATCTTAATTAATTTTTCTAATCCAATCAAGGTCATAATCATTATCATAACCACCCTTGATAATCCACATCAAAATCGTTCTTTCCTAATCCATTTTCATCATCTATCTATCATCATTAATCTTCATCCTTCATTATCATCCTTAATCTCCATCATCATCCTTAATCCACATCATATTCATCTAATCACATTATCAATCTAATGTCATTCCAACCTAATCCATCCTAATCCAAACTCACGTCCATGTATGCAATTTACCTTGATATCCTTCATATTCAAGCTAAATACCAATCAATCCTCAATTGTCAACACCAACAAACCATGGATCAAGATGAGCCTAACATATCCTCCATTTTTCATCTCATACCTCAATATCTTGTTGAATTTCTCCTTGCCAACTACTTTAACAATCACATAAAATCCATGATCATGTGTATTGTAAGTAGATTCCAAAAGATCTTAAACACCATCCAAGCCACCATTGAAACTTATACCCAAGTCATGTCACCCTCCATGTCATCCTTTCCCTCCATTAACAAGGGAAACCAAAATTTCTTCCATGTTCAACCAACACCCATCCATAACCATATCTCATGCACTTCACATCCTAGTCAACCCAGAGTCAATTCAAAGAACACCATAAAAATACAACCAAAAGTCACCCTCCAAGGAGAACCAAGAGTCACCCTCAAAGGAATACAAGAACCTAGGCAAAACCCTATTTAATAAAGTTTTGGTCCTAGTCTTCTAGTTCCACCCACTTCCACCTCATCCATTTCATGTTTTTCCACCTTCATAGCACCTATACAAATTCAACCATGTCACTCACTTGACCTTGTTGATCCAAAGAATATCATAGATCCCCTTTATGTCAAGATAAAATTACTCCCTCTTATGATCCCATTCTATCTCATGTTCTCATTCCTTATGATCCCATTCCATCTCATGATCCAAGTCTCTCAACTCCATGCCATAACCCTAGTCCATCAACTCTATTGCATGATCTTATACCATCTCATAATCCTACCATATCCAACCCATTTGATGATCCTAGCAGATCCACCTCATATCATGATCCTATCATACCATCTCCATGGCATCCCTTAATCCCCATGTCATGATCCCCTTCCATCTCATAACCAAGAGAAAACTATTCCATCCACCCCATCCCATGATCCTACCCTAATTCAAGATCAAATCACCCCTTCATCTTCATGTCATGATCCTAATCCTCTACAAGATATCATCACCCATATCCAAGCTACACATGAACCCCCTACTTATCAATTGAGCTCCTCCACTTTCATCCAAACTAATTTACTCCAAGAGACTATCATTCACTCCATGTCATATCCCCCTCAAAATAGACTAGCATATTGCTTTCGGCAAAACAATAAGTATCCCATTGGAAAAAGGATTTGTCAAAAAATGAATTATCAAGGCAAAGGGTTAGGCCTACATGAGCAAGGCATATTAGAACCCATCCAAATCCAATAAAATCCTAATTATCATGGCCTTGGCTACAAGTCTCTAGACATTGGTACCCATTCCATTCACCCCAAATCCAAAATTCTACCATCTAAATCCAAATTTCCACATTCCCCATCCTCAAAATCTATCTTGGGCCCTTATGTTCCAAAACCCAATCCATCTTCCCTTCCATCCATTTTGGCTCCCTAATGTTCCAAAACCAATTCCTTTATCCCCTCCATCCATCTTGGGTCCTTACATTCCACCACCTAACATTCCTATTCTAAAATCCCATTATCCTCTTTATCCATCAACTCATATCCCCAATCAAGATCTCCAAAGGCACACACCCTTGAACCTTTTCCAACATACTTAAACCAACCCATACATAACATGTCTGGGTAAACCCACAAAACTGGTTTACAATTTTGTTGAGGAAGGAAAAAAGAATTTTCGGTGTTTGAACAATTTTAGGGGGTTTGAGCTTACACCTTTTATGGTTCGCTCGAACCCCCTAGTTCACACAACCCCCCTTCATGTCAGGTTCGCTTGAACCCTCGAATTATGGTTTTTTTAATAAATTTTTTATTGTTGTTTTCAAAAATGTCATTTTTACTGAACTCTTTTGCAGTGGCGAACCCAACCCCCAAACCCCAAGCGAACTCTGACATTTCACTTGGGCGATTGAAGAACTCACCACCCTCCACGACCAGTGACTCCTTCTAGGTTGGTTCTCTTACTCTGCTTCAAGTTTTTTTGTTAATGCTTCCTCATTTCACATACATGTCTCTGTCTTTGGGCTTATCAAAGAAAATGAATCCCTTGTCAATGCATCCACATAAATTGCATGCATACATCAAACAGTTCACTTGTTGCATGCACAACATCCTCCTTGCCTGTGCCAAAATGGGAGCTTTGGAACAAGGTATCGACATTTTGCATTTGCTTGAAAGTTTCTAAACCATTTTCAACAAATCCATTTTGTGCTTCAATCATGGCCCATTCAATGAGAACATGTTTCTTGAGGAAAAAACCATATTTTATTACCAATCATACATAATTTGATACCACTTCACACCATTTCTTCCTTTGAAACTGGGACATTAGACAACCTTAATGTCTTTGTTGACTTTCAATGTTTGGTCTCCACCATGCTACCCTTTTCCAAAACACATACACTTTTCTCCTTGAGGTGGTGCCAGTGTGATCTCATTAGGTCTTTTCACATTCTTTCCCACAATAAAATTATGTGTGTTAACTATATCCCTTTGAAGAAATACAATTGGAAATATTCAAATGAAATCATTTATGGTAATGGTCACTATGATATGTGAGGAACTATCATTGTCTTTGAAGCTCCTTCGATCACTTGACTATGCATTGTCTACAAACCTCTACCTTCTTGATTAGTGACTATCATGTTATCCAGGTTTTGAGATGATAGACCATTATTCAATGATGCCTTGGCCCTTGTCAGGGAATGACCATGAGCTTCTCTTGTAGGACTATTCTTTCAATTAGGTAGCCTTGAATTTTGACAAGTCTACCCTATATTCATTTGATTGTGTCTTTTTACAACTTCCTTTTCACAGCTCAAGAATGGCCCATGACTAATATTTATGAAATGGACTACCATTCTTTACTGTATAGTAGCTATGTGCTTCATTCAGAAATAAACATTTGTTTACTAGAAAATACCTTTAAGCTTAAGCAAACCATGCAAACTTTGTTGTATCTCTTTTATTACAATTCAATGAGATTTCACTATTGCAATGGATGAGAATTTTTTATAAACAATATACAATTTGTTGGGTCTAGGATATATGAAATGCACAAAAAAAAAAAATTGAAAATGAAATATTATGTATACATATATTTTTTTATAATAGCAACATGAATATCATATATATTCAATAAACTATAAATTGACCTATCTTGAAGAGGAAAGATGATTTAAGATAATGACAATCAATTTTGTTTCAACTTATGATGAGATCATGTTAAGTCTATCTATTTTTTCATTGGTTTTTTTTTTCCATGAAGCATTTTTGAAAGATAAATAAGCTTTCAACAACCTTACTCCCTTTAAAATTTAGACACATCAACATTACTTATTTTCTCCAATGTCAAACCATATCAACCCTCTAATATTTCAACAATGTGTTTTCTTATTTCCCATAAAAATATTGTGCTTACATGCATTTTTTATTTTCATTCATTACTTATGCAAATTCAATATATTTTTTCAGAACATATAACAAAGATGTTGACCGCTATCTTCTTTGTGACCGAAATTCTTAGTGGATGTAAATGTACCAAAGGATTTCTAGTGCAATATATATGTCCAACTTAAGATGACATTCATACCAATCACAACCAAAAAGAAATAATAGAACTCACCTTCTAATTCACCAAGAATATGAGTCCATGAGATGGGGAATCCTTGGCTCCATTTAACTTAAAATTAGAAACTTTAGAATATTGAGATCTTAATTATTAATATTTCTTAAGAACCTAATAATCTTAAGGTAAACTTAGGTTTAAAATGGGACGTAAAAGTAACCTATGTATACTTTACGTAAAATAATGTTTTATAATGATACTCAGTCATGATGTTGTAGAAAATGAAGGCCTTTAAATTATAATTTATTGAGTTTGAGATTTTGAGATTTGATAAAATACAAATAAGAGGGTTCTTTGAAGGTAAAAATGACCTTTAAATTGAGGCCTTGAAGGTCTATCTATGCCATCATGCCATCCAATAATAGGAAGGAAAAAATAGTGGAAACTACTAATACTTTCATGAATGAAAAAGAAAATGATATAACAGGTGTGGACATGTCCATTATTATCTCCCAACCAAAGAATCTATAACAAAAAAATATTTAAAGAAAATGATTAGATACTGATGAACCATTGATTGACTACGATTTTCAGGTTCATGATGGGAATAGGAATGGAAATAATGATATTAGTTGGGATGATGAGATGGGTACAACAAATTTTGTGAAATGAGTTATGACACATCTAGCCACACATCTATTGATTGATAGTGTGATTACTAGTGTAGTCATTTAAAACACCACCCTTGTGTCCATAACTAATAAACTAGTTTATTTCTAATGCTATACATATTGCTTAGAGATGTATCAAAAAATTTGAATGCAATCAAAATTTGATATTATATATTTTCTAGTTTTTGTACTTCATTGTATTTTACAATATAAATTGATGCTTGTTATGTAGTAGTTTACTAGAGAGTCTTGTGGTTGTAATCTATCACATTTAAGGATGATTTTATCTTGAAACTATTTATTGTTGCAACAAGAATGAAAATAAATAGTTATGTACAACTAAAATCATTCAATTCAGATTTGATACATGCACACAACTTAAGCCAATAATCTTAGATTTTTTTGATGAGCTGTAAAATGTTGAAGAAAATCTCTTGTGGGGGAAATAATGAGTTTGTTTGGCACATCACTTGAAGCAAGAGGAGGCTAATACTTGATATACCTTACCGTAGGAAAAATAAATGTTTTCTAAGTCTTAATCAAACCTATTTTAGCTATAAGTGTTCAATATTTTCCATCTTTTCCAATCATGGTAATGGGAAGGCTTTGGGATTAAATAGACTTAAGTTTTTCATATCCTAATTTCAATCTAATTTGGTTCCATGTCTACATAGGCTTTGTCACTTCTTTAACACAAATCTTTAACTATCTAGCTCCTTTTTTTCATACTACAACTTCCTCTTCTTTTTGTAGACTTAAAAGGGGATATGCACCTATAGAGTTTATGAGTTATCATTTTTCTTATTCTAGGTTAGCATATTGTCTCTTAATATTCCCATTTTGATGTTTCCATTGTCTTTATTTTTTGTGCATTGGTAGCTTAAATGATAAATAAGTATTTATTAAGAATGTTTGTGTTGAAATTTTTAAACATGAATGAAACATGATATGATATAATGATATTTCTTATCTAAGTTTAATATGGTCCTTTTGATTTTATGAATTTTAAATATAGTTTTGTTGAACATAAATAATTGCACTTTACATTAGCTTGAAACTTCTATAAGAAATGTGAAACATGTTTTATTAAATAGTTCACTACCTTATCTAGATGCTTTCAAATCTTGCTAAAAGTACTTGTTGGCCCTTGTTATTTACTCATGGATCATATATAATTTAAGATCATTTTATATATTTAAATGTGTAGTTAGAAGTTTATACATTTGGTGAAATGAGTTCACATGACTTTGAACTATATTTATAGATTTATTAATATTTCAAATTAATTTTCTTGTTTCACTTGTTTAGTTACATTTCTAGAAGTTACATTAAATTTATTGCACACATGCACTTGAGAACTATTATCTAGATAGAGTTCAATATGTTTCTATATCGTGCACTTGTAAATTTAGTTGTTTTAAATTTAAATTGAACATGTACATGTTCCATGTTATTTCTATTCTCTAGATCTAGATATACTAAAGTAAGAAGGTCTCATTTCTCCTTTAGGTACATATCACATGGAAAATGCACCAATTCCACCTCATCCTCAGGGACTATTTGCAAGTACTAATAGTGAGATTCAAAGATTGAAAAATTCACTAAATGATGGTACAAACATAGGCATAAATAAGGACACTTGCATGTCCATATTACAAAGCCTAGAAAAAATTAGAGATAAACTTGAATCCACTAGTGCATATTCCCCTGATAGAGTAGTTGTTATTCTTTCCCACATGCGGGAAGAAGTGCATGGTGATGTACCCTTTTCTCGAATTCAAGATTCGGTGACCATAGAAATGATCAAAACCTATTGTTTTCCACACTATCAGGATAAAGCTAAGGTGAGGGCGTACCAAGTTACCAAATGTGTGGATTCTGCTATGGCCGCTTTGATCTACCCCTGATTCCTTGTAGTGTTTGGTAAATATCCAAAAAATGACCAAATTCTGCTATATTTTGTACAGTAGTTGTATGTTGAGGTTCAATTGGGCCTCAATCTCAACTACCTTAACCTTCCACCATATCTTGGCCAGGGGCATGGCAAGATTTCCAATAGGGACACTTATCATCGAGCAGGTCAACTGGCCCCAGTGTTTAGGGTATTGGTTGGCGATAGGTCTTTTTCTCTCACCCTAGCCCTGACCCCCTTAGCAGATCAAGTTATCATTGCTTCCCAAAGGGAAGCAATTGACAGTGTAGGCAATATTGTAGTTGTGGCCACTAGGATATCTACTAATTGTGTGGGTCAGTATTTGATGTCTAGACGTCCATGATCCAAACCATTTGCAACACAGTACAACAACATTGATCCTTATACTATGGTGGGAATCCCTACACCTGCAGAGATGGATGTTCTTATAGGAGAGATGGCACAGAGTACTTTGCATTATTTGGTTAGGGACCTCTTGGAGGCATATGCCTTCATCGCAGCAGACCATGGGATCTCTATAGGCCGGGTCAGATGTCATTTGGGTGCAAGAGTTTATTCACATCTAGGATCACATCATTCTCATCACTCTCGGCCCAGCACCAGTGCACATCAGGATCCACCTATGGATCATTCAGTCGATGCAGAGGCTATTGATCCTTCAGTTGACTTGGAGAGGGTGTAGGCTTCTATGGGTTTTGTGGAGATGTTGATTAGTCTAGATTCGTCATCATTGATGCAATCTCAACTGATTAGTCCCCTTCACTCATCATTATTAGCATGGCATCCAATGACTCAAAAAAATGTAGATGTTGATGCGTCGACTCGAACTACTCATTTGGTTGATTTGGTGGAGGTGGTCATTGCAAAGTGCTTGGATCTGATGCCACCTTATGTGCAGGTACATATGTATCTATGTGTATGTATGCATGTGCATGTTCAATTCAATTTAATTATTTGTTTTAGTTTTAACTATTCATGATATATTTATATATTGTAGATGGAGATACCTCATGTTACTCCTAGCCTAGTGTCAGATCATGTACGTCTGTGTGATTCAGTTGATCATACTACTGCCAATGGATATGTGAGTTTTAAATTTTTATATGTATATGTGTGTACATGTATATATATCTAGATAGATATTTAAAAATGCATGTACATTTTTAAATAACTTTCATTATATATATTTAATGTATTTAACACATTGTGTACAATTTTATCTCCAGGGCTCGGTACATCCATCGGAGCAGGATTCTCATTCAGAGGGTCATTCAACTAGGAATCAACATGACGATTAGGCTGTTGGATATATGAGTTGTTGAACATTATATATGGCCTACATTTTATGATCTCTAGTACATGTTTTTTAGGTTTTTGATACATTATTACCTACATTTGATGATCTCTAGTACATTTTTTAGGTTTTTGATACATTATTACCTACATTTGATGATCTCTAGTACATTTGTTAGGTTGTTGATACATTATTACCTACATTTGATGATCTCTAGTACATTTGTTAGGTTGTTGATACATTATTACCTACATTTTATGATCTCTAGTACATTTGTTAGGTTGTTGATATATTATTACCTATATTTGATGATATCTAGTACATTTTCTTATATGACATACATACATGTGTTTGAGATTAAAAATATTCATCGAGCTACTTGATGTATGTATGTTTGGTTATGTTTATATGTTTATTTTCATTATCTATGTGCATGTACCTCTTTCCTTATAATGTTTATGTTTATGTTCATCTATCTACATGTACTTGTGTTTGCTTATGTTTAAATGTTTATGTTAATCTACATGTACATACATGTTTACACTCAAGAGTTTTTATACATTATATCTAGATTTAGAGAATTCATGATCGTATTTATGATTTATATATGTTAAACATGTTAAATGTGTACATTAAATACATTATGTGTACACATATTTAGTTCTACACATGTACACACACATGTAATGTTATAAAATTTGAATAAAAGGCATATACAAAACTAGTTATTGCTTAATCTAAGCATAAGAGTTAATGAAGTATTTGAGGGTTTTTTATTTAATCTAGTTTCAAAAATTAATCCTCTATATTTAAGTTAATAATACTTTAAAGATAAATTACTAAGTAAAAATATGCATTCACTAAAATAAATGATGAAAAGGTTAGTATGGAAAAAAACCTAAAAAATATCGATGAAGATGTATAAGGGAAAGGTCCAAGAAGTTAGCCATAGATACAATTGAGGAAATTGAAGAAGGACGTGAGATAATCCAATATTAGTTAATAATATCATTAATGAAAGATAAATTATCAAAATATGTATCCCATTTAATATGAAATGATACCTTGAAGATGTGAAAACCTTCGACTGGGAGTCACCCCCCATGCAAAATGAAAAAGGAAGAGTTTGAAAAGAATAAGTATTGAATCCGTGCTTAGGATAGAAAGAGGGAAAAGATTAAGAGAGTATAAAATTTGTCGGAAGTACTAGGCATGAATATTTCATAATTCAATTAGCTAGAACTAATGGTAGAAGAGAAAGATTAGAATTTAACAACAAAGTAAAATAAGAGAGATCCAATAAAGTAATCACATTAGGTGGAAGGATAATCCCTAGAAAGTAAATAAATAAATTAAATACACACTTAAACCCTACAATGATGGTTACAAATGGGAATACACTCCCTATATGTTTGGTAAATACACCAAGGATTCAAATGATTTAATCTATTTGTCTTGGAATATCATTAGATATAGTTTATATGTAGATAAGGACTAGAATTAATTATATGAATTTATAGAGACATTAAGAGATGAAGTTATATAAAAGTAAGTTAAAATATTCTCTAAATATAATAAGACATGGATGAGATAAGAGAATCTATTTTGAATTTTTTTATTCCCTTGATGCCTCTAACGAGAGTTTTAGTAAGATGAAGCTAATCATAAAAGAGAATATTTATTTGGTAAAATATTATGAATAATGATTTAAAAGTGGTTTATAGTTTATATGAATCACAATCATAAAAATAGAGAATAGAATTTTTTTCATACAAGCCCTAATATGTACCCCATCAAAAGTACTACAAGTAAAAGAACTAGATTCTAAAGGTTCTATTTAATTTATATATTTAGGCTACTAATCATCTTTTCACCATTAAATAGATAGTCATATTAAATAGATACAAACTTTTCAATTGTTGTAGTGCACATTATGTATAAAAGTAAGCAACATTAAAATCAATTTATAATAACTTTTCTATCTATATATATGTACCTAAAGCCACAAGGAAATTAAATATGTAACATCAATGTGATCATCAAAGAATGTCCATTTATTGTTAAAAATTATACATGGATCTATATAGATACAAGTTCTTGATTGATGTAAATTTTCATATCTCCTATTAAATATGTACATATTATCTATTCAATATCTAGGTGAAGTGGACTAGATGGACACTTTAATTAAATAGTACTTGTAACATCCTTAAAAGTGTGTACCACAAATTAAATTTTACATGGATATATAGATACAAGTGTAATTGATGTAAATTTCCATCTCCTATTATTGATGTACATATTATCTATTCAATATCTAGGTGAAGTGGACTAGATGGGCACTAATTAAATAGTACAACATCCTTAAAAGTCTGTACCATAAATTAAATTTAGTACTTCATCCTTTAAAAATAGTGTCACAAATTTAGTAAGTTTCATCCTTAAACTCCAAATTAAGGTCAAATGTTTAAATTTAAGTTCATGTACACACTTCAAGTTTCTAAGTTTGGATCTCCTAAGAACATGGATAGAAATTAAAAATAACTTATGTACCAATGTGTTTTAATCACTAATTTGTGTCCAACCAAATTTAAAATACTCGTCATCAACATATATTATAAGTAACTAAAACAATCCAAAGTTCAAACAAGTTACTATAGTTAGATAACTTGAACATGTATACATGTACAAGTGAACTTGAAAATAATGGATATAATCTAACTCAAATGTTTTGGTTCAACCCACTCTTCAATAACATATAATATTTTCTGATCGTCATCACTATCTAGTCTCCTTTTTTCATCCACGTGCATGTGGAACTCCATGAAGATGTAGGGCGGTAGCAATTACTAGATGACTATATTGATATACATTGTTCTCAGGTTGATAGTCAATAAAATGAGTCCCATGTTGAACAATTTTGACTTGTTTGAGATATGTCCGTTGCAATACAACAAAATCTACATGGTAAACAACATGAACCTAAGGTAAGGCATGTGCACGTAACATTTTCACTCAAGGTTTGTACAATATATTTAATGTTTAAGGTAATGTGTACATGTACACAATGTATATATAAATTTAAATTCAAACTCACATGGGGGAAACAACATTCCATCACTTGTTTCAGGTTTTGTTAGCTTATTCCTCTCTTTTGTGGAACACATTAAATAATAGCTAACACTTCTATGTTTTCAAGCTTTGCTATGACTGCAAAAACATCTCCTGTACACCAAATTTACATGGAAAATTTGTAAAAAATAAGAATTGTCTAGACTTTAAAGATCATTAAATTTATATAATAAATTGAAAGTACACATGTACCTTTTCTAACCAATCCTAAAATATGGTCATAATCAATTGAAATCAAAGGAATTTCTTCAACTCTTTCATCCTTATTTTTGTCGTATGTGTATGAAACGACTAGTGGCACCAAATTCTATCTACTAACATATCCAAGTTCTTGGTTGTTGCATGCATCAAAGTTTTCCAAAATGCACTCAATGCAGAATCAATAGTAATCCCTCGTGTATAATGTCCATCCAAGGTGATAATTTGTACTCATAACACAATGCAAAGACCTTGTTTGTCTACCCTCTTGCATCCATGCATCGATCTTTTTTTCACGCCTAGATGTACATAAAAACAAACTTATGTGAACAAACATGTATATATATAAAAATTATTTAAATTTTGAAATTTTAAAATGTAATTTATACATACCTGATATCTCCCAAAACACTCTATGTGGAAGTTTTGGTTTGTTCCTAAAGATGTGTCGACCTCATTTGATACAAAGTGTTTCTTACACCATTCAACAACATTATGTGCATTGTCTATACAATCTCCCGAATAAATAATTTGATGGTTTCTTAGAGCACGTTTGATGCAAGCTCATGTGCCATCATGCTCACCCTTTCCATGCCCACTCTCAAAGAAACTCCAAAAATGTGGCATTTTGTAATTTTTATGATATCTACATAGTGCATTAAATGGTTGTGATTATTTGAATTGTGTTGCACATCCATCTGACCATACAAAATGCTTTTCAATTTTTACACCCCTGCTTCTGAAATTCTCAAAAAAATTGTAAAGCAATGTTGTACAAAAAGTGTGTCATGCTATTTGTCATCACTAATATAAAAGTGATATTCTTTCTTAATGACTCGTTCATCATCTATACTCTCAAAAACATTCAATTCCGATTGTGCATGTCAATAACACACATGAACCATAATAGTGATCTGCTTTGACAAGTAATATTATGATTGAATCTCTTTTTGATGTACAAAAGAGTAATTTCCTACAAAGTCAACTACTGATAGAACTGTTCCAAGTTGGAAAGTATCTCTTAATGTTTGAAATTGTTGCACTTTCCACTTAGCAAAAATTGCATGTTGTATGTATGGTTGTATCAATTGTTGAAAATCTTCCATAAATTTTCCAATAGGTATCTCCTCTTCTACATAGTTTAACCTTATGGATTCTTTCCCAAAAAAAAATTGAAACTTTACATACTTGTAACTCTTGTAATTTATTGTCTTTGTTAGGTCAGTATCTTTATTTCTGAAAGGAAATTTAGCCAAATTTTCACATGTTTCACAAATTCCTTTTATGTAGTTTATTTGAGGTCCATTTGCATTATCACATAACATGGGTTTTATGAACAAACTTACATGTTTAGGAGGTGCATTTTGAAAACCATAACTTTCTTCTCTCATCTTTCGAAACACCTAATAGTAGAGATCAAATTCAATATGCTAATGACAACAACAAGTTTCAAAAACCTTATTTATCTTCACATAATATGGATTTAACCTTTCAAACATTGTTTTCCCAATTTTTATATGAGGATGCTTATTACAAAAGTTCACATACATCTCATGTTGTGTTATTTCTAGCCAATTCTTTATATGATTTTCATAATTATTGGGCCCAATCTTGTGTCTCATAACATCTCTATTATTTGATGATGGACAGGTATGTTCATTCCAAAAACTTGAGATCAAGTTCCTAACAACATCTTTAATCCTGTGAAAATGGGAGATCTACACATTATTGTCCAATTTCCTTATGAACTATCATCCAAAACCTTTCTCTTTTTCTCATGCTTTATTAGTGCGGTTCTACTATAACCAATTTCAATTGAAAGTGTGGACATTTTCTTTTTCTTGATATATCTTGATTTAAAATAGATGTCAACATCACCCTTCTTGAAATGGCCTTATCCATTGATCGATATCCTTTCCCAATGGAATCTAAACCTTTTTTAACATTTTCAACAATATCTTTTTTGTAGTCTAATGTGTTTCCTCTTATTTGATGTCGAATGTACACCCAACAATTGTAATGGCTCTTTCAGCTCATTATGAAGAAGTAAACATGATAACAGTTGGGCCTTTTCAAGTGTTTCAAGATGATTGAAATGAGCATTGATTATTTCTTTTACAGATTTAGTCATTGACCTCCTACTAGTATTTCTAGGTTTTTTGGCATAACATTTTAATTTCTCCATATCCATTTCAAGTAAATGATCTAAATTTCTATAAGAAATTAGTTTCCTCGCCTCTTTAACTACATTTATATGCCCATCCATACCAATAGAAGGAAGTGATCCTAACCCCTATCCAACATGCATTGTTTGAACTCGGGCCTCCTCCCTATCTTCAACTATGTGTTCTTCAGCCTCGTTTGATCCAATATCTAAATTTGGCTCGACTTCTACTTGCGAACTTCCTTCTTGTTGACCCCCTTCTACATGTCACAAAATGAATTTAAAGTCACTAGGTTTCAAGTATTGCATATGAATTTACATGCAAGAAAAGAAAGTGAGAGATGATGCTATATAAGTGGAGTTGATTTCAAATGAAATGAAAGATTCTTGTTCACTTGAGAATTCCATGGAACAAATACAATTGGAAATAGATTCAATAAGGAAAATGTGCAAAATGAATTTAAAGTCACTAGGTTTTGTATTGCATATGAATTTGCATGCAAGCAAAGAAAGTGAGAGATGATGCTATATAAGTGGAGTTGAACATATGAAATCAAAGATTAGAACTTGATCTTAATAATTCCATGGAATAAATATTCAAATGAAATCAAAGATTAGAACTTGAACTTAAGAATTTCATGGAACAAATGCAATTGGAAATAGATGATAAGGAATTTAGGTAAAATGAGTTTAAAACTTCACTAGGTTGAACACGTATTGCATATGAGTTTACATGTGCAAGAAAAAAAAGTGAGAGATGATGCTATAAGTGGAGTAGAACTTTCAAATGAAATCAAAGATTCTTGAACTTAAGAATTCCATGGAACAAATACAATTGGAAATATATTCAATTTAAGGAAATGGAAAAATGAATTTTCAAAGTCTCTAGGTTTTGTAAATTGCATATGAATTTACATGCAAGAAAAGAAAGTGAGAGATGATGAGCTATAAGTGGAGTTGAACAAATGAAATCAAAGATTATTGAACTTAAAATAATTCCATGGAAAAAATGTAATTAGAAATATATGATAAGGAATTTAGGAAAAATGAGTTTAAAAATTTTCTACGTTGACCACTTGTATTGCATATGAGTTTACATGCAAGCAAAAAAATGGAGAGATGATGCTATAAGTGGAGTTGAACTTTCAAATCAAATCAAAGATTCTTGAACTTAAGAATTCCATTGAACAAATACAATTGGAAATAGATTCAATTTAAGGAAATGAAAAAATGAATTTTCAAAGTCACTAGGTTTTGTAAATTGCATATGAATTTACATGCAAGCAAATAAAGTGAGAGATGATGAGTGTTGTGCATGTTTTGCACACACGCCCTGCCGAAGGTAGGGACCCCCCTTTTTTTCACTTTTTCCTTGCTCCTGCTGACTTGGTCCCTAATTGCGTGCTTCACTTTTTCCTTCATTTTTTTACTTTGGGGAAAAGTTTCCTATGGATTTGGGATGTTTTTGTGATGCCTAACTGAACTGCCAAGGTTTCGTTGAGTTTCGAGAAGTTACAAGAATTTCATTGTGGGTCGCCATCCGTGGGAATTTCTTTGTGGGCCACCGCCCCTTTGTCACCATCCATGGGAATTTCTTTGTGGGTCATCGTCCCTCCATCGCCGTTTGCGAGAATTTCTTTGTAATTCATCGTCCCTCCATCATCATCCGCGAGAATTTATTTTTGGGCCGCCATCCCTCTATTGCCATCCACGAGAATTTCTTTGTGGGTCATCATCCCTCTATCGCCATCCACAGGAATTTCTTTGCAGTCGCCATGTGCGGGTTTCTATGTGTGGATTGCCATTTTTAAAGGGCGGCAGACCATTCGACTTCCCCCTTCCAAATCTCTACATTTCCAAAAAAGGGTGCAAACTTCAATTTTTCATCATCTAGGGCCCATAAAATTATTTTCTTCACATACCTAAAGGGGTTTGCATTGAATTTTCCATGTGTTTAGACATTGTGAAAATTTCACTGCGGAAGTCTGTCCGTGGAAGTTTGTTTGAGCAATTTTGTTGCAAAGGGCCGCAGACCCTCCGACTTTTGCATTCCAAATTTTTGCATTTTTCAAAATGAGTCAAATCTTAAGGAAATATGTCTTGGCACTCTTTCTACCCCTTTTCCCATGTGCTAAAATTGAAAAATCTCAAATTTACTAAGTTTTGTAAAGTTGCAGAAATTTCATTGCGGGTTATTGTCCCTCTGTCGCCGTCCATGGAAATTTCTTTGCGGGACATCATCCCTCCGTCGTTGTCCATGGTAATTTCTTTGTGGGCTGCCATCCATCCATCACCATCCACATGAATTTATTTATAGGCCACCGTCCCCCTGTTGTCATCTGCAAGAATTTCTTTGCGGGCCGTCGTCCCTCCGTCATTGTCTGAGAATTTCTTTGTAGGTCATTGTCCCTCTGCCATCGTCCATGAGAATTTCTTTGTGGGCCGCCCTCCCTCCATCACTGTCTATGAGATTCCTTATGCGATTCATCATCCCTCCATTGTCGTCTATGGGTTTCCATGTGCTCAATGTCATTTTTAAGGAAACAAACCCTTCGGCTTCCACATTCCATATTTCCACATTTTTCAAAAAGGGCCAAATCATTGAGGAATAGATCTAGGAACCCTTCTAATGCATCTTCCATGTGCTTAATTTTGGAAAGCGCAAAATTGCTAAGAGTTGTTGGTGCAGCCATGGTAGGAGGGTCCTCAAAGAGAACAATTTGGATCGTGCAGCAAGAGTAACACAACAAAATCAACACATAATATGGAGGAAAATGCAGATGCAAATATTTGCATTAACAAAAATCTCAGTTACATTCAGTCGGCACCATCCGGGCTTACAGATTTGGCTCACAAGCCTGATAAAACATGCTCAATATTCTAACATGCTCCTATATGCGAGCTACAAATTACAATCGAATCTATTTATTCTTCTCAATCAACTACCATTTCACTACCACTATCCTAATGATCGATTACAACCTTTATAGCATATCCGCAACTCTAGAAACATCTGCGTCGGCCAAAGATCATCACATTCTCCAATGAAAGAAAATGTAACGTGTGCATGAATAGGTCGGCCTCTAATTGGAATTATCCTCCATCAGGTGCATAAGATGAAGTGTGGACCTATACTGAAGGTTGGGAACACTCCACGAAACAATAAAAATCACACTGTTAAGATCTGCAAGTCATAGGGATGATCCGCAATGATCGAACTCGCCGAAAAGTTTGAAATTATTCTGGTGCCAGTTCAAGAAATTGTCAAGAATTCCGGAAGCGATAACTTGCCAGAAAAGATCCAAACACGCTCAAACCTTGGAACAAGGAAAATGAACATGTAGATGATGTACACAAAGATCCACAGGGTCTGGTAAGCAAAGATGACGAATCCACCAGCATGAACTGAGCAAGGACAAAACAAGAACAAAACTGAAAGAAATTTTTTTTTTTTGGTTTATGCAAGATTGCCAAGAACCAAGGATGCTCTTGCATCAAACATCTAGGGTTAATGAAAAGTGAGTCCCTCACTTTGTTGGGGCCAAAGGAAAACCAAAACGGTCTACCTCAGCCTGAGAAATCCAAGAAGAATCATCAACTGGTCTACCTTTCCACTTCACAAGATATTCTTTATACTGTCTTCCATGAGTCTTCCTCCCATCTCTAAAATCCAAAATCTCTTCAATCTCATCTGATTGTTGTTTAGGAAACTGATTTTCCAACTTTTCTTTACTGTCTTCACTGGATTATGCTTCATGATACTGATGTAGATCTGCAATGTTGAATATAGGTGATATACCCATACCTTTTGGTAACTCCACTTCATATAATTCCTTATGTCTCCTTTTTTCATCTGCTTTCTCCTTATACTTTCGGTTCATGTCTTCCAACTGTTGTTTCACTTGAGTATGCAACTTTTTCATGTGTTCTACAAATTCTTCTGCTTCTGCACTCCTCTTATCTTCCATACTGATGTCTCTCAATTCTGATATACTTCTAGGATGAACTCCAGTAAAAATCTCAAAAGGTGTCTTTCTTGTACTCCTGTTCACTGAATTGTTATAGGAAAACTCTGCTTGTGCAAGGGCTAAATCCCAACTTCCAGTATTTTCTCCAACCAAACATCTCAGAAAATTCCCTAAACTCATGTTTACTACCTTTGTCTTTCCATCATTATGTGGGTGAAACGTAGAACTAAACTTCAAATCTATCTTCAACTTCTTCCAAAGTGTCCTCCAAAAGTAACCAACAAACTTTACATCTCTGTCTAAAACAATACTTCTAGGTAACCCATGCAATCTGACCACTTCTTTGAAAAAAAAAATTGCTACATGTATTGCATCTATTGTCTTCTTACAAGGTATGAAATGTGCCATCTTAGAAAATCGATCAACCACCACAAATACAGAATCATTACCTCTTTGTGTCTTTGGTAAAACAAGAATGAAATCCATACTGATATCTTCCCAAGGTCTCTCTGGAACTGTCAAAGGTTTATACAATCCAACATTCTGACTACTCCCTTTTTTAACTTGACAAACTCTGCAAATTTGCACAAATCTCCTAACATCCTTATGAATCTGCGGCCAAAAGTAATTCTCACTCACTAATGCCACTGTCTTGTCAATTCCAAAGTGTCCTGACAAACCTCCACTATGCTTTTCTTTCACCAAGTTATCCCTCATTGAACTTCAGGGCATACACAACTGATTTCCTTTGAACAACATATCCTCCTGAATGAAATGATCCAACCATTGGCTTCTATCCTCCAAAATTGATTCTTTACAAGCTCTCCAAGGTTCTGCAAAATATGGGTCTTCCTCATACAAGTTCTTCAATTCATCAAAGCCTAATACCTCCACTCTCATCTCTATCAGAAAATTTCTTCTCCTACTCAAAGCATCAGTAACTCTATTTGACTTTCCACTCCTATTCTTCAAAACAAAAGTATAGCTCTGCAAGAACTCTACCCATCTCTTATGTCTGATTCAACTTACCCTGACTGTTCAAATATTGCAAAGCTTGATGATTTGTATACAACACAAACTCCTTAGGCAATAAGTAATGTCTCCACTTCTTCAAGGCTTGAACTATAGCATAAAATTCTTGATCATACACTAAATATCTTCTCCTAGCATTATTCAATTTCTCACTAAAATAAGCTATAGGTCTCCCTTCTTGACTCAACACTGCTCCAATTGCATTTCCACTTGCACCAGAGTCTACTTGAAATACTTTATTGAAATCTAGTAAAGCCAACACAGGTTGCTCAGTCACCTTTTTCTTCAACAACTCAAAACTTCAGTCTGCTCCAGACGTCCATCTAAAATCCTTCCTATCTCCTCTCATTGTTTATGTCATAGGGCTGCAAATAGAACTAAAATTCCTAATGAACTTTCTGTAGAAACTAGCCAATCCATGAAATGATCTTACCTCTCCAATGCTATCTAGTGTAGGCCACTCAACAATTTTTCTTACCTTCTGAGGATCCATCTTCAATCCATCCATAGATATCACAAATCCCAAATATACCAACTCCTCCATGAAACTACACTTCTTAATGTTTATCAACAACTGCTCTTCTCTTAACCTCTGCAAAACTTGTCTAATATGAAACAAATGTTCCTCTCTACTCTTACTAAAAATCAAGATGTCATCCAAATATACAATCACAAACTTACCTAATAATTTCTTCAATACCTCATTCATCAACCTCATGAAAGTACTCGATGCATTTGTCAATCCAAAAGGCATCACCAACCACTCATACAATCCTTCATTTGTCTTCAATGTTGTTTTCCACTCATCTCCTTCTCTGACTCTGATCTGATGATATCCACTCTTCAAGTCTATCTTGGTAAAATATTTAGCTCCACTCAAGCAATCCATGATGGCATCCATCTGGGGCAAGGGAAATCTATACTTCACCCTAATCTTGTTTATGGCTCTAGAATTTGTACACATCCTCCATTCTCCATCCTTCTTAGGTGCTAGCACAGCAGGTACTACACATGGACTTAAGCTTTCTCTTATCAAACCCTTTCTCAGTAATTCTTGCACTTGTCTATTCAGTTCCTCATTCTCTGTTAGTGTCATCTGGTGTGTTTCTTTGTTAGGAAAACTAGCTCTAGGAATCATATCCATACAATGACTAATACTCCTTATAGGTGGTAATCCATCAGGTACATTATCTGAAATGATCTCCTCATATTATGTCAGCAATTCCTTTATCTCTTTCGGTTGTTCTTCTACATGCTTCAAATCTTTAGTCTTCTTAGGCACCAAGGCATAACATACATTCTCATGTCTCAATCCATCCAGGAATCTCCTTCCATCAACCAAACAAACTCTAGTACTCATATAAACCTCAACTGTAGGGACATCTTCCAATGGCAACAAAATCTGCTTCATCCCATTAGCAACAATAGTGTATATATTATTCTTTCCATCATGAATAACATGTCTATCATACTACCAAGGCCTTCCCAACAAAACATGACATACATCCATAGGCATGATATCACACAAAACTTCATCATGGTAGTTTCATATCTTCAATTTCACCAAACATTGTTCACTCACCAGTATCTTATGAACATCCTGAATCCAAGCAATCTGATAGGGCTTCGGGTGTTTCAACCTTTCCAACTTTAGTTTATTCACCATCTCTTCAGAAACCAGGTTCTCAGAACTTCCACTGTCAACAATCACTTTGCAACATTTTCCAGCTACCTTGCATCTGGTCTAAAACAAATTCTTTCTCTACAATGGTTCTTTCTCCAACTCACTTTGACACAATACTCTTCTATTCACCAGCACTTCTCCATCTTCTAATTTATTAGATGATCCAGTATGTTCTTCATCAACAAAGGTTGTCCTTCTATTTTTCTTTTTCTTCTTGCTTGCCTCTCCCTAGTTACATTCAAATGCTCTATGTCCTTCTCCACCACATTTATAACAAGTTCCCTTGAATATCCTTTTCTCCTATCCTCTATCATCTCTTTTATAACCTTCATTTTGGTAACCACCATAACCTCCTCTTCTGTAAGAGTTACCATCACCTCTCTGGTATGAATTTTCATTCTTACTGACCTCCTTATCCTTATTTTGATCTGGAAAAGATCCTCTTCCTCCTCCAGTAAAAGTTCTTCCTCTTTGTCTCTGCTCATGTCTTTTATTCAAATTTTCCTCTGCCTTTAGGGCACACTGATATGCCTCTTCCACACTCGCCAACTTGATCAAACTAATTTCATCCTATATGGATGACCTCAAACCATTCACATACCTAGCTACTTGCTCAATCTCATCCTCTGAATGTCCAGATCTAATATTCAACTTGTAGAACTCCTCAGTATACTCTGTCACACTAGATTCTTTCTGCTTCAGATTTTGCAACTTCTTGAACAAACTAATCTGATAATCTGCAAGCATAAACTTTGACTTCAACTTATTCACCATCTGATCCCATGACTTTATCTTTTCTTTTCCTCTTCTCTGCCTATCTGTCTACAAGTGTTCCCACCAAAGGGATGCATGTCCTCTCAACTTTGTACAAGCAAACTTCACTTTCTTGTCTTCAGAAGTACCTTCAAATTCAAAATACTTTTCCATCTCTGTAATTAAATCTAACAATACATCTGAATCCAACTTACCATTATAATTGGGTGGATTGAAATGAGGTCTTGTATTCACTTTAGTTAGGGCTCTTATGAATCTCTCTTGTCCTTGATCTAGGCCAGGTTGCTCTTCTCTTCCTTCCTACACTTCTACTTCTTCATCACTCACATCATCAACTGGTCAACCTCTCCTCTAGGCCATTTCAACTACATCTAATCTAGCAGCAATTCCTCTTAACATCTCCATCATAGCTGGGTTTTCATTTCCACGCGCTCCATTTCCTGTAACATTTCTTCTTCCCGCCATTTTTACACAAGTCCTCTGTAGACACCGAAATTTGGTTTAAGCCTGCGACTTCAATATTCTGCGTAATTCCTATTCTTCTATTGATTAAATAGTCTTAATTATTTGATTAATTCATCTTAACATAAATTCTTCTATTTGATTAACTAATCTTAATTATTTAATTAATTCATCTTTTGTTAATTCTTCTATTAATTAAATAATCTTCATTATTTAATTAATTCACACTTTTCTTTATTCCATCTGATTAATTAAATAAACGCTTTTTATTTAATTATGTTACTAATTAACCTTATCCTTCTTGTCAAATTAAATAAATTCTTATTTAATTTACTCTTTATCATATTTCAACTATAATTAAATAAATTATTTTATTTATTTAATTATTCATTTAAATCCCTTCATCACTTAATTAAATAAATCTTATTTATTTAATTATTCTTCAAATATCAAATCTTGAATTAAATGAATTATTTAATTCATAAATTCTATTTTAACGCGTTCCTCTATATTTAGATAATTGTGTGAGTTATCTAAGTATTCACTTTTACTCGACTCAAAGATCTATTTTAATCGCTCAGTTAACTCTTGATTTAAATGTCTGAGTGGCGTTCTTGAGTAATCTCTTCGTCAAATCATTCAATCATTAAGTTCTAACTCATTTGCGTGTACATGCATATTAATTAAATATTCTTATTTAATTAATTAAATCTTGTGTGTGCATTCAAACAAAGAGTTGCTTTAATCCATCTTCATCTTTGTCATGCAAAGATAATTCTTCTATTTTCGAATACCAAACTGGAAGATTAAATCATTTATTTAATCTTTATTCTATTTCTAATTTATATCACTCATGTCATCACTAACAGTTATCAGAATGCATGTCTAATCAGTCAATCTCAACCGTCCGTTGATCTTTCAATCTTGACCTGTCGTTCGAAAAATCAATTTTCTATAAATTGATTTGTCATTCTTCATTCCAACCTCTCTCACGAAATCTTATGACTTTTGAGAGCACTTATCTTGAATCTTCAATGTTTTGCTAATCATTATCTTAGGCTATACTTGCACGAACTTACGAGAAATTTGAGGGAAATTATACTACTACAAGCAAAATGGAGAAGGGCAATCGAGATGAATCATGGAAATACGTACGAATTTTGTGAGATTGTTTTAGTTTTATTACGTTTTTGACTTCCTTTGTTCTTTGTTGCTTAGCATTAGATTTGAATTTAGACTTGCATTGCATGTTTTCTTTAATCTTTGTCTTGTGCACTTTCTTGGCGTTACATTTGGTGAACCCGACGTGAAGACACCATCTTCGCGTATCCGTAGACTTTTATTTTGATTTTTGCAGGTTTTTCATACGGAACAATGCATCAGCTTGACAAAACGCCGCAATTGAAATTAATAGACGCATCATTTTGACGAAGCGACACAATTGATTCCTTGAACCACATCTGACACCTGAAATGCCACATCTGAAAAACCATGACGCATCTGAATAATCTTAAATCGCAATTGACTGGTGAATACCGAGACGCAATTGAAGAGAATATCGACGCATCTGACTGGTAACATAGCAACGCAATTGACTGGTAACCTTTATTTCTGTTTTCGAAAATCTGAAATTTTCAATTAATTTGTGTGTTACTAATATCTGATTTTCAGCATGTGGCCTTTTGGAAGTTAACAAGTTTTTGCAGGACGATTGACGAAGATGATATTGAAAACTACTAACGATTTTTTCTGCAGGACGCTTGTCGAAGACCCTAGTTAATTTTTGAAATAGATTGTTTGGTAGCGTAGCGAATCTTTTGTTTGGTTTAAAATTAACAAGTGTCTACTATGTTTGGTGCGAAAGCACATCTGTGTAATTACCCTCACGATTTGGTACATCGAAGTATCCTCTCCCCTTGCGCATTCGTGTAATCCTGGGTGTAAGAGAAACAGTTACCAACTCTAGAACTTGGGCTTGTTCTGGTGGGAAAAAGTACTCACCCCAGGATGACTCAGACCGGTAGCACCCTGAACCCGAGGGACTTCTTAAAAGTGGGTTCTTGGGGAAAACCCAAGAATCACGAGTGTGGTTCCGACGAGATGGATCCAAAAGGGGACTCTCGCCGTATGGATGATGCCCCACAAACGGAATGCCCGTATTAAACACCTTTTGTTTTAGAGACCAACCGTTCTATTGGTCGTTGCTTGGTATAGTGCAGGGTACAGTATCATGCCCGAAGACACTCACTACTGATCCCCTTGAGTAGAGATAGTAGTTCTTGGGAGGTCATTGCCCAAAGAATTCAAAATTGGTGTTCTCAAAAGATGTTAATGAGCCGTGGAGGGGAGCCAATGCCACCAAATTTCTAAGCTATCCACTCTCGAGAAGGAAAGGTGTTTATCACCAATCCGGGGTATTTAGGTGGGCTATACCAAGTATACAAACCCTAGGCCTTTTGGCCTATAAGGATGTACTTGTCTGTTGTCAACTTAAATGTTCTTTGAGTCTAAAATCAAACTGAAAACACTTTGTCTTATGATTGTTCTTGTTTGCCAGAATTGGATCACAGAAAACAAAGTCAGTTTTAAATCTCAGATCATTGAAATTTCACGGAGAGTCGCAACTGTTCACCAGAAGGTCGCAATTGATTTTTAGAGTCGCATCTGTTTAACTTCAAGTCACATCTGTCAGTTAGAGTTGCATCTGTTTAACTTCGAGTCTCATCTGTTGAACTTTGAGTCGCATCTATCAGTTAGGGTCGCATCTATTTAGCATAGAGTCACATTTTCCAGATTAACTCACACTTGCTTTGCGAAGGACCGCATATGTTAAATTCTGAGTCGCAACTATCATAGCGAGTCACATCTGTTAGAATGTTAACCGCATCTGTCAGAGTCAGACATTAAGCTTTATCAGAAACATGCAATTGTTCACTAGAATACCGCAACTGTTAAACTTAACCGCATATGTGAGTTCCTGCGATGCATCTGTCTGATTATTAGAAAACCGGAATTCACTGTCACTGTCCAGTCAACACGATTATACCAGTTTCAGTTGTCTTTACACAAACAGTCCTTGGACAAAAACCTGAAATGATTTGCTCAATTTTGCATCTCTTAGGTTCATTCGGTCATTACCATAGTTGTCTTAATTCAGAGTTTAGTTTCATCTTAGAATACATATTACCTTGCATTAAACTTCTAGAAAGGTCACTTTTACAAACTTTAGGATTAGTCCACCATCTACACTCTAGAAAAGTCATAGCGTCAATGAAATCTGTCATTGAACCTAGTTTTATTAGTTTATCCTTTGTCCTACAGAGAGTCCTCCTAGCTCATCAGTCTAGTTAGGAAACTCAACTTGTCTTTGATCCTCGTCCTACATTGGTTCCTTGACTTAACTAAATTGACACCTTGGTTAGACTTTAGGTAGTTGGTCCCTTCATCTTGGGTTTATAGAATTGATTATTTTAGAACCTTGATTAGGCTTTTCATCTTTAGAGTTTAGACTAGTGTCATCCTAGAACATTCCTTATTTTGCATACGAAAATCCCAAAAACATAGACTAGAGTCATACTGTTCATAGATATAGTTTTGCATTTCCCGCATATTGAGCTTGTCTTACATGGTTGAAACTAGGTCTAAGAGAAGAGAGAGAGAGAGAGAAAAGATGTCGAACCCAAACGAGTTCATCAACCCATTTTCTTCAAGACCTCACAAGACTTTACTGGACAAATTCACCACTAGAAACACTCAAGGACATATTGCAGTAGAGGACATAGAGGCTTCCGCACAGGACCCTGAGTTTGCCTCTTTCGTAGATGAGTACCTAGCAAATGATCGTCAACGATACTTAGCCAAATTGCTAGCCAAAGGCACTACCTTACCTGCGGGATTTGATATTAGCACCTTACAAACTCAACCTACACAAGGGACAAACACAACGACTGCTATTACTACTATACCTCAGATAAGCACAACTACGCCATCTGGCACACCTACACATAGTACAACAGTCCATACTTCTCCATTTGGTATGTCTGGCATGACATCAGGATTTAATTTCACTGTAGGGGCATCATCATCCACTCCCTCCGGTCCTCTTGTTGGGAGTAAAAGACCTAAAACGTCAGCCTCTACACCTTATTTCAGTGTCACAAGTTCACAGTCAACAACCATACCTACTGCTAGTATCACGAGCACCATACCACAGTCGATGGCCATACCTAGTGCTCAAGTCACTAGTACTATACCACGGATTACACAAATAGGGGGCATTCCCTCTTTCCAGTATGGCAATCAGAATCCATTCTCCTCGACTAGCAATCAAAATCCATTCACTCAGATTTTGAATCAGAATCCCTTTGCCCAGGTAAGCAATCAGAATCCATTTACGCAGATGTCGAATCAGAATCCTTTCTCCCAGATTGGTAGTCAAAATCCGATCCTAGGTCAATACCAATTTATGCAGATTCCAAACCAGAACACATTTACCAACATTCTGAATCTGAATCCACCTCAGATGCCAACGTTCAATCAAAACCCATCACGAGACTTTGGATTTCAGAACACATACACGGATCCGCATAATCTCCCTAGCACATCTTTGACCCAAGTTGACGTCTTACAAACACAAATGCATGCATTACAAATGCAAATGGATAACATGTCGGTGTCAACTAAGAAATCATTTTCAACAAAGGACATATGCCCATTTCCCTTTGATAGATCATTGTACATGACCCCTTTCCCTCACGGATATGTCATACCGAATCTCCCTAAGTACAATGGAAAACAAAATCCAATAGAACATATAAGGGAATTTTCTACCATATGCATAGATGTCGCTTATGACCCCACGTATCTTATGAGCCTATTTCCAAGAAGTCTTGTAGGAATTGCACTAGAATGGTTTTCGGGTCTAGATTATGGCATTAGATCTTGGGGTGAACTGGTTGAGAAATTTGTGGAACAATTCTCCTTCAACATAGACCACGAGATAAATATAGCAACCTTGTGTCACACAATGCAAGACGAAGGGGAAACATTCATTGCTTTCTTCCAAAGATGGAGAACTATAGCTAGTAGGTGTCCTGTCGAGATACTCGAAAAACAAAAAGTTACAAGGTTTCAAGAAAACCTTCATGCAAAACTCAGGAGTAACTTAAGGGTACATTGTTGTACGTCTTTTTCAGAACTAGTGGAAAAAGGGGTTATAATAGAGAAGGATCTCATTGAAAAGGGCGAGCTCAAGACATCAACATCCAATAGAAACTCGATCGTACAAAACACCCCCACTAACAGAAACATATTTTGGTCTCGCAACAAAAATGTCACCAATGATGGGGTGGTTGATGCTAAAACGCTACAAGCAGGACCCCTTCTCACATTACAAGGACCTCATACTTTTTCCAACACACTTAATGTTGTCAATCAACCTCCTAACGTGGTCCAAAATACTCAACGTCCACAACAAAGGAGATTTCAAAAACGTGAGTTCACTCCCTTAGGGGAACCCATTGAGTTGGTGTTCAAACAACTGTTACAACATAATCTTATACAGCTACAGGAACCAAGACAATATGATCCAGGACAATTTAAACTAGCTTGGTGGGATGACAATGCCTTTTGTGATTATCATAGAACTAAGGGACATAACCTACAAAATTGTCGACAACTGAAGAATATCATACAGGATCTTGTCAAAAGGAGAATTATTGAAGTTAGTGGACAAAAACAAAAGTCATCAAACACTAATCATCAAGTTTTTTCAAACCCACTACATGACCATGGAAAAGGAATTGTCCCCAGTTCAAGTACTAAGACCAATATGTCAGCCAACTATGCGAGTATCAAGCACGATTATAATAGTGGAAAAATCATTCACTGCCTTTGCGCCATCGATGAGAATATTAATACCATTACTATCAATACAAATCCTGAGTGCGCGGTCAATACTCGTCGTACTAAGTTCACTATCCAAGGCCCTCCATTGCAACAAACACCACAATCTTCCAAGTTACAATATAACCTACTTGACCAGTTGGGGAAGACCCCAGCCCAAATTTCAATCTTGGAACTGTTGTGAATTTCCCCTGAGCATCAATTTGTTCTCAATAAATCTTTACAAAACACCACGGTCCCTAATGATCTTGATGTCAATCATTTCTAGGAAATGGTGGGCTACTTGACCAATAATCACCATGCTACATTTTCTGAACAAGACTATGCAACTGAAAAGATCCACCATAATGATCCTTTACATCTGGAAGTCCTTGTTGATGACACCAAGGTTAGACGAGTTTTGGTAGACGGAGGAGCAAGGTTAAATCTATGCACTTTAAAACTAATTAAGGCATTAGGTATCTCAGAAGCATGCGTGACACGACCAAAAGTATTGTCATAAAAGCTTATGATGATGAGGAACGAAAATCAAAGGGGGTGGTAACACTTCCTATTAGAATTGGTCCTGCAGTAATGGAGACAAAGTTCCAAGTCTTGGATCTCACCCTTCCTTATAACCTTCTGCTAGGTAGACCATGGAGTCATACCATGAAGGCAGTCCCTTCCACATATCATCAGTATCTTAAATTCCCTTACAATGGCACAGAAATAACTATAGATGGTGATCTGGAACCCTTCCAGTATTGCACCAATCTAAAAGAGATCCCCCAACGCCAGGTGCCAGTAAACCAAGAGGCCTCATCATCCAATTCATCCTCCTATGTTGATCCAGCCACACTCACTCGAACATCTATTTCACCCTCAATTCCTACTATTCCTAGGGTTGAGATCCAAGACAAGGGTTGTGGAGAGCATTACATGAAGACTTCTTATTGTATTAGCCATTTGATCCCTCCTAAGACATATGGTTTACCTACATCAGATTGGGAAAATTCTATGGTCACTATACATGTTCCTCCCATAGAAAATTTCATCAAATGGGGAGAATTAAGCAAAGAGGCCGTAAATACAGAAGATGTCACTTGTTGGTTGTATAGGGAAGATGATGAGGAACCCCTCTTACTTGCTCATATTCCTACAAATATATATGGAAAGGGTTTCAAATTCATGCAAAGCAAAGGATATGATGGACAGAGTGGTTTAGGCTTAAACCAAGATGGGAGGATTGAACTAATATTTGTTTCTCAGTGGCCAAAAGGAGTAGGGCTATGGTTTCAACCGATTCAAATTGGCGTTCCTAGTACCCCATTACCCTTACTTGAGGAAGTAAGTGCTTCAAAAGACATTAAGACATCTCACGAACCAGTGGACCAATATCATTGTGACTCCCCCAACTCTAACGATTATGAGTGGGATTCCCTATCCTCTACTTCTTCCATGGACCTTGACAAGTTATTTGGAGAACTTGACTTGATGTTAAGTTCCTCATCAAATCCCTTGAATTCCTGTCCACCAAAGAAAATGACAAAATAGGAATGGTTTAAACACTACTATTGGGAATCACTTGATCCTACCTCTTGGCAACCCGATACATCAGTTTCAGATAGTCAAACCTTGGCATTAGGCCCACCTATCAATCTGTCTAGACCTAAACCTATGAACAAACAGGATTTAGTACAAAAATTTTGTGACCATATGAATAACTCAATCTTTACCTTGACCCCATTAAACTTTGATAACTCTCACGATGACATGCCCTTAGTCTATCCCCAACTCATTGATTGGGATCAACAAGACACACCCATCTTAGACACTTTTGAGAACGACGAAGCAATTGCTAAGTTCCTGGGTTTACGAGAAGGCATACCTAACGGGGATCATAAGGCTGGTTTTACCATTGACTTGGACAACAAAGCATATTTTGGGGAATCTTTTCAACCCTCCAGTCGCAAAAATGAGAAAAAGAATAAAAAGGACGAGTCTCTAGGTGAAAACTGAAAGGCACCTTTAGACAATGAAAAAGTAAAAAGAAAGGACGCATCCGAAGGTGAAAACCTCTCTGAGGCACCTAAGGATGGAGGTTTGAACATTCTCCCCATTGCACAGGAAAATTCACCCATGCTCGTTGAAGAATCAGTAGAAGTCAACATAGGCACAAAGAGAATCCTCGGTTTATTTTGCAGTGTCATTGACAATAGAAGAGCAGCGAATTCCACAACTTCTTTGCGAGAGATAGATAAATTTTTCTTGGTCATATGAATGCCGAGGTTGGATCCTGAACTTGTTCTACATCATTTTCCCTTACAACCAGGTGCCAAACCAGTGAAACAAAAATTGAGAAAAATGCACCCACAGATTGCTTTGTTAGTCAAGGCAGAACTCAAGAAACTCTTAGACGTTGGTTTCATTAGATCTATCGACTATGCAGATTGGATTTCCAATCTTGTACTGGTCACTAAACCAACTGGGGGCATCCGCATCTGCACTGATTTTAGAGATATCAACAAAGCTTGTCCTAAGGATGACTTCCCTTTGTCTAACATAGACATGATAGTTGACATGACAACAGGATATGAGATGTTATCCCTTATGGATGGATTTTCAGGATATAACCATATCAGAATTGCAACTGAAGACCAACCTAAGATGGCTTTCACTTGTCCTTGGGGAACGTATTGTTGGAATGTTATGCCCTTCGAACTCAAGAATGCTGGAGCAACCTATCAACGTGCCATGACTACTATCTTTCATGATCTAGTACACACTCTTATGGAGGATTATGTCGATGACCTTATTGTAAAATCCAAGACAAGGGCAGAACATTTACAGGTTTTAGACAAGATATTTCAGAGGTTGGAGAAGTATAAAGTGAGACTCAATCCAAAGAAATGTGTGTTTGGAATCAAGTCAGGAAATTTGTTAGGTTATATCATTTGTGGATGAGGCATTGAAGTGGATCCGGCTAAGGTAAAAGCAACCATGGACATGCCTCCACCCACTAATCTTAGTCAACTAAGGACATTACAGGGAAGGTTGCAATCTATGAGAAGATTTATAGTGCAGTTAGCAGATAAAACACATCCTTTTCAACATCTACTTAAGAAAGGAGTACCCTTTGCATGGACAGCTAGGTGTGGAGAGGCTTTTCAACTGATTAAAGAATATTTAATCACACCACCTGTCTTAATGCCACCTGTTGAAGGAATACCATTGATTCTTTATATTATGGCAACCCATTCATCACTCGGATCATTACTTGCACAGAATGACGATGAAGATCATGAAGGGCAGTCTATTATATCAATCAGACTTTGGTAGGTTATGAGCTCAACTAGAGTACCATTGAACGTGCTTTTCTTGCAGTAGTATTTGCTACTCAAAAGTTGAGGCACTATATGCTAAACCATCAAACAATGTTGATTACTAAAATAGACCCTCTAAAATATCTTCTCAGCAAGGCAGCATTAATAGGGCGACTGGCCAAATGGGTTATGATACTTAGTGAGTATGATATCTAGTATGTAGAGTGAAAGGCTATTAAAGGAGAGGTCATTGTTGATCAGTTAGCTGACGCACCCATACAGGCAGATCACCCATTAGTTGCAAACTTTCCTGATGAGTTCATATTCACAATTGACACAAACATAACATGGAAACTGTACTTTGATGGCTTACATACAAATCATGGTTCAGGGGCTGGTATACTGTTTATTACACCACAGGGTGATTCCATCCCTAAGTCATTCAGGATTGCATTCCCATGCACTAACAACATAGCAGAGTATGAAGCTTTAGTGATAGGGTTACGCATGGTAGTCAAGTGGAAAATTAAGAACCTATAGGTATATGGCGATTCCCAACTGGTAATTAGATAGGTAAATGATGATTATGAGACTAAGGATGAGAAGCTTGCCCCCTACAAACGCATGGCTGATAGCTTTAAGGAGTACTTTCACAAAGTCAACTTTCATCAGATACCTCATTTTTTGAACAGGGCAGCAGACGCTATGGCTACAATTGCATTACTTCTTGACATTCCTAACAACGTGCCTAAGTTTGAGTTCTTGGTAGAACAGCTTTTGGTCCCAGCCTATGATATCCCAGATTTTGAAATGGTGTGTGACATTGTTGGTCTTGATTCCCCATGGTACAAAGAAATCTATGATTACCTTCATGCCGAAGTCATACCCACTGGCCTATCAAATAACCAACATAGGACATTCCTTCGCAAGTCAGCCAAATACACCATTGTCGGAGACACCCTATATAGACGCGCCTTAGATAATACCCTTCTGAGATGTCTTGATTCTACTAAAGCACAAGCAACCTTGCGTGGGGTGCATGAGGGTATATGTGGTTCCCATTCTAGCAGTCCTACCTTAGCCAAAAAGATCATGAGACTGGGTTATTATTGGCCTATTATGGAAAAAGACTCATATGTCTTTGTAACGAAATGCCGCCAATGCCAAGTTCATGGAGACTTGATACATGCGCCAGCACAGGAGCTCCATCCTATAACGTCACCATGGCCCTTTTCCCAATGGGGACTTGACCTCATAGGTAAGATCCACCCCACATCATCTAATGGACACAAATTCATTATCACTGCCACTGAGTATTTTACGAAGTGGATTGAAGCCATTCCTATGACATACATTATCAGCACATAGATTTCTAAATTTATCCTGAACTATATCATCTATCGATATGGTGTCCCTCAATCCATAATCACTGATAATGGCCACCCATTTAAGAACCAAGAAGTCCGCCACCTGTGTGATGAATTTCATATCCAACATCACTTCTCCACTCCATACTACCCACAAGTAACCGCCAAGCAGAGGCATCTAACAAAACCATCATTAGAATCCTCAAGAAGACTATCAATGATGCTGGTCGTGACTGGCATTTACAGCTTAACCCTGCCTTATGGGCTTATCGCACAAGTATCTGTACTCCCACTGGTGCTACTCCATATTCACTTGTATTCGGTTCTGAAGCTATTCTGCCTATTGAGGTCAAGATTCCTTCCCTAAGGGTATCCCTGAAAGGCCACATTGATGATGAAGAGTACTGAGTATCGAGACTCCATGAGCTAGAATTCCTAGATGAGTGAAGACAGAAGGCACTAGACCATCTCCAAGCATATCAAAATTTCCTTTGTCGTAGCTATAACAAGAAGGTCTTGAACAGAAACTTTGACATTGGTGACCTGGTTTTAATGGAGAACCCAAAGAATCAAGCAGAAAGAGAAAAACCAGGAAAGTTTGAACCAAATTGGTTAGGACCTTATGTTGTTACAGAAGCTTTTGGATCAAGAGTGTACCAACTCTCTACTCCTGAAGGGGAACCATTGTCCTCACCAATCAATAGTCTGCATCTAAAGAAGTTCTACGCATAACTTCTGGGAGCCTTTGTCTTAATTTAAAAAAAAAAATCAGAAAATCACAAAAATTGTTACCAAGGTGAAAACCTGGCAAACAGGCGTCTTGGTAACACCAAAAAAATTAGATAATCTTGAAAATAGTAAAGACAAATCATTCATCCAATAATGAAAATCAATTTTGTGGCGCTTTGGATAGGTACCATGGTGAAAACCTGGCAAACAGGCGCCATGTGTAGTTAACTCTGCTCCTTTGTCTACTATTATTCTAATCTAGTCCTTATCCTTGTACATAGTCCTTATCATTGTATATAGTCCATGGCCCTATACATAATCCACTACCTTGTACATAGTCCTTATCCCTGTACATACTACCTATCGTTGTACATATCCCTTATCTTTTGTATCCATCACTCATATATACCATTCATAATAAGTGGTAGTCTTTCCCATAACTTGGTACGATTGACATCGAGTGCAGTTCATATCCCCCATTTTACCCTATTCATAATCAATTGGTCTTATACTCGACTAGGAGCAGACACTTGACATGTGTCATATTGGTTCTTACATTGGCTATGTTGAAGATGTAAAACCAAGGAAAATCCACAAACATCGCAAAATGACCTGAGAAAACACAAAAACATCAGAAAACTTCAAAAGGAAAAAAAATCAAAACATTTCAAAAATCCAAAAACAGAGTCAGAGTCAGTCGCACTTGTCATTCTTTGTCGTTTGTCGAACTACATTGCCTCTGTGACTGGATGTAGGCAAGGCCATCTGCCGATGTGCCCCCGAGGCATTAGGTTAGTCCATTTAAGTTAGTCTGTATAAAATCATGATTCAATCCATATGTCTATATGACAAGGTCATGGGTCGTGTCGAACTACGAGGTCTCTGTGTGTACAACGTAGGCAAGGCCATCAATCGATGAGCCCCCGAACCCGCACTAGGTCAATCCATTAGGGTTCGTCACATTCATTTTCACACACGTCTTCTATTTGTTGTCAGTCTTGTCATTCAAAGTCAAGTCGAACTACGAGGTCTCTGCGTGTACAACATAGGCAAGGCCATCAATCGATGAGCCCCCGAGGCCATACTAGGTCAGTCCTTTAGGGTTTTATCATCACACACTATCAATTGTCCACACATTGTCTCAAGTGATGCATCAATCTGGTGAACAAGTCAGCAATGTCTCTAAGTCAAATAAAACACCCTGCCAAAAAAAACCACCAAAACAGATCAACTAATGTCTGCTATAGGATGTGTCCTTCCTGGAAACAGACATTATCAAAACAATCAACCTATGTCTTATTCAGGATGAGTCCTTCCTGGATATTGATATTAACAAAACAATCTATGTCTTATATAGGATGAGTCCTTCCTGTATAATTGACATTGTCAAACAATCAAACATAGCCTTACACAGGTTATCACATCAACGGCATCTGACTCAACGTCTTATACAATATATGTCTTTCTGAAACCAGGCTTTGTCATGCCTTATACAGATAGTCATTACATCGAAACTAGACTCATAGTCTTATCTGGTATGTGTATCTCCTAAAATCAAGCTCTATCAATTAAAATAACTCAAACAAACAAGATCAAGTTTTGGCAAATATTTTATTGGCTTTTTGACTTTATGGCTTAGTTATCTTATCATTTATCTTGAATTGATGAATGGGATTCATGTTACTAGCTTTTTCAAGGATGTCCCATGAAGGATTTAGAGAAGCAACAATGTATCAGAATTCTGTTTTCTTTGACTGTTGTCTGTTGATTGTCTTTTAAATGTGATTTTGATTCATGTTATTAGTTTCCTCAAGGATGTCCCATGAAGGATTTAGAGGAGCAATGACGTCTCATGACCCGTCTTTTACTTTGTTTGTTGTCTGTGGTTTGTCCTGACAAAAAGACTAGGGCAATTTGTGCCCTTAGTATGAGTTAATGACAATCCTTGTCTACGGCTGTCTGTTATTAGCAAGTGGATGACCTTGCACACCTTGATCGATGTCATATCATGGTGTTTTTCTCCATTTGTATTAGTCCCGCCAAATGATGATAAAGTGCAATACCTTTTGTGATACAGCGAACATCAAAGATTGCTAATACTAACATCTATCTCCTGTCTTTCGTTCTTTCTCAATCTTTCTTTCCGCACTAACAGTTCTTCTTTCTTGCATTATGATGGAGTCCTGTGACACAAAACATTATACATCATCCTGCATCAACGTACATGTTAGAAAAATACATACATAAAGGCATATTTCATATCTAGATCATCATGGCATAATAGACATTCATCATCAAACAATACATATCATAAGCATTCCATGTACAAAGCAACTGTAAATATATGCATCATATTACATTTGTATAAGCATCACATGTAGCCGGCATTATACATATAACATCATATTGCATATCATAATTTATAAACCGCATACATCATATAGAATCAACATTATATCATTAACTGCATATACACATCATAAAATAGATATCATCATCCATCACATAAGCATGTCATATATAAACATCACATGTACAAATAAACAACGACATAATTAATACATAGAAATGCATATCATGAGAATCACCGCCAAAATCATATATATATATATATATATATATATATATCTCGCTCAATCGTGTCACATCACAATGTCATAATGTATCAATAATACATGGAAGCCCGCAGGCTATAGGATCATAATACAATGTCTCGATGCATCTCAAAAAGTATCCCTATCCTGAACTACCACTGCTATCATGCCTGGAGTGTGTGGAGGAATGATGATGGGAACCCGACGACTTGTGAGTTGAGGGAGGTATGTCATACGGACCTGCTCTGCGTGGCTGCTCCACCCCCTCTGTGCTAACTATCCTAGTGTGGGTCCTGGTCTGGGACCTGCTACTATGTGCCTCTGAGAAACTGGGAGCCCGTCTCTCTAGCAAAACCTCTGCCTCATAAAGATCCTGGTAGTATCTCTCTCTCTCCCCAGCTCTGACTAGCTCTCTGGTAAAAGCAACTGATGGTCCCGTGCACAATGCTCTGAGCTCTGAGAATCTCTGCTCTGTCTCCTATCGCCGAGCTATAGCCTGATCTCTATCCATGATGGCTCTTTCCCTCTCTAGCTGGTACGCATCCCTCTCAGACATCAACACTCTCATCTGCTCCTCCAAGGATGCCACCTGCGCACCCAATGTGGCTGTATCAGGATCCACTGCCCCTGTGTCCTCCTGTCTGGCCCTCGCTACCCCATCATCCTCCTCATCCAACTCCTCTAGGATCTGATCCTGAATCTCTCTCTCATGATCATCATCCTCCTCATCATCCTCCTGGTAGGTGCCCAACAAACCCAAGGCATCAATCTCTGCCTCCTCTCTGCCCACCTCCTCGATACCTACCTCCTCCTCTACTAGGATGTCTAGAATAGCCACCTCCATAGGTTGTACCTCCTCTCCCCCTATCACAGCATCCACCTCCTCTCCTCCTCTACCAATTTCTGGTATGGCCACATCCTCATCTCCTCGTCCCTCCTCACGGATCGGTGACAATGGTGGCCCTCGTCCCCTCCGACCACGTCTCCCTCTCCTGCCTCCTCGCCATCCACCTCAGCCATCATCTCCTCCATCACCACAACCTCCTCTATCTCCCCAACCTCTACCTCTGCCATGCCTACCTCGTGGACCTGTCCCTCACCACTCTACCGGCACTGGCTGCTCTAGATCTGTCAGTGGGATCGGTCTGTGTACTGCCCACCATTGATCGTACTCCTCTATGGCCCCTGGATCTGCTGGACCATCCCTCCATCCCCATGGAACTGCCTGTAGTGCATCGATGTTGGCCTCTGCTGTGGCAACAGGAATCTCTGGATCCCATAGGGGGACCTCTCGCGATGATCTCGCAAACTCTGCCCGTCCTCTCGGTACATCATGTACCTCTCCAAACTGCGCAGGACACGATCTGGCAACTGACGCTCTATAATGTGGACATGTGACACTGTCCGCCCAACCAAGAACTGTACCTGTCGGAAAAATGGCAAATGCTCATCCTCATCTGACCAATTGGCGTAGCCCAAGTATGGTCTCCATGTAAACTGCACCATAGTGTCTATGGCATGTCTGAAATAACCCGTATCTCCTATGTGGTGCTGAGTGTTAGCCCCCGCATACCGGAAGGCATAAGGAGCTCCGTGTGGAAGATCCACTGTCACTGGTGGCCGGAAAATGGAAATGTGTTCCCACGCCCATACCATCAGGAGCGTGGTACCACAACTCATAGATTGTGCCTCTCGATAGGTAATATCATGCAAATGAAAATATAACATCACGAGCAGACATGAACCCCAAGCATACACCACTCGACGCTCTAGCATGCCTACTAGCATCTCCCCCCACCCCATGGGAAAACCATGACCTCGGCAGTCAGGAAGTACTATGTTGCCTATCAATGTACACAATAGATAGTCTAGCTGCCTATACCTCTAAACCAACACCCGCCACCTAATCTCATAGTCGTCAAATCCTAACTACCTAATGTCCGCATGTGGGCAGTATCTGCACATCTCAGCTGCACCCCTCTGGGTATCATATGTCACCTGTGTGCCTCTAATAGGAAGTCTGAGGATCCTGTAGACATCCTCTAGGGTAACAATGGCCTCTCCAATCGGTAGGTGAAAAGACGATGTCTCCGAGTGCCACCGCTCACACAAAGCTGTCAATAATCCATGATTCACCCAAATCTGGGGCATGTCTATCACGTGAAGTAGACCAAGGTGCCAGAGGAAACGTCGCTCTACACTCCGCAAGTTGTCCCTGAACCGAAAAGTCGTCGGCCTCAACTCTCAGGTATATACTGTATCCAACACAACCTGCAATGGCATTATACATGCCTCATGTCAGCATCAATCATCTATTCTAGTGCAAACTGACTATGCTAAGTACAATTCAAATGCGTCGTTATTTTGCACATGCGTCATTTTTTTTCACATGCATCTCTCTTTAACATATGCGGTGCATAAAATTCATATGCATCATTTTTCAAAAATGCAGCTAATTATATAACATATGCGTTGCATTATAACATATGCGTTGAAACAAAAATGACTGCATCACGGGAAATTCAAATGCGTTGCATAATAATCAAATGCGGCTATTCTAAAAGCAACTACGATGCAAAATATCAAATGCAGTTCATCAATTTAAGAATGTGGCAAACTGCAGACAACCTATGCAAAACAGTTAATGTGAAATTGCAGATACGGTTTTTCTCACGCAAATGTGTCGTTCACGCACACAAATGTGGTGTTTTAACAAAATGATGCATATATAAAACTTACATTAAATGCATAAAAACACGCGCAATGCAAAACTTTTCAAAGGGCAAGATTGAGGTACATACCGGGGGGTCCACGTCGGCTGGCCTCTGGAAGGTCTGGATCCTGTATGCGCAATGGTGAGTGTTCAGAACGGGCGACATCCTCACTGTGGGTGCAGAGCAAATTCTCAATTCTAGGGCTAAGTGGGTGAAAATGAATTGGTTTTTACCCATATTCCTATATATACTTAGGGCTTAGGTGGCATTTCTTTCCTACTGGCCATGTCGGCTTCCAATTTCTATTAACCCGTACCCGTCCCTAACATTTCCAACCTCAATTCCGTCAAGTCCACTGCATTTCTGGCTATCCAATGGACTAATCAAGATCATTTCCAAATTTTTCTGAACTTTTTTGACAATTTGTCAATTTTCCCGAGGGGGCATACCTTCACCTGTTTTATTACTAGGGCATTACTGGGGCATATTTCTTATCAATTTTCTTTGACACAACACCTAAAAGTGACATTGTATCAAAGAGGGGCAAATGTAGACACCAAAATTTGGTTTAAGCCTGCGACTTCAATATTCTGCATAATTCCTATTCTTCTATTGATTAAATAATCTTAATTATTTGATTAATTCATCTTAACATAAATTCTTCTATTTGATTAAATAACTTAATTATTTAATTAATTCATCTTTTGTTAATTCTACTATTAATTAAATAATCTTAATTATTTAATTAATTCACACTTTTCTTTATTCCATCTAATTAATTAAATAAACGCTTTTTATTTAATTATGTTACTAATTAACCTTATCCTTCTTGTCAAATTAAATAAATTCTTATTTAATTTACTCTTTATCATATTTCAACTATAATTAAATAAATTCTTTTTTTTTTAATTATTCATTTAAATCCCTTCATCACTTAATTAAATAAATCTTATTTATTTAATTATTCTTCAAATATCAAATCTTGAATTAAATGAATTATTTAATTCATAAATTCTATTTTAACGCATTCCTCTATATTTAGATAATTGTGTGAGTTATCTAAGTATTCACTTTTACTCGCTCAAAGATCTATTTTAATCGCTTAGTTAACTCTTGATTTAAATGTCTGAGTGGCGTTCTTGAGTAATCTCTTCGTCAAATCATTCAATCATTAAGTTCTAACTCATTTGCGTGTACATGCATATTAATTAAATATTCTTATTTAATTAATTAAATCTTGTGCGTGCATTCAAACAAAGAGTTGCTTTAATCCATCTTCATCTTTGTCATGCAAAGATAATTCTTCTATTTTCGAATACCAAACTGGAAGATTAAATCATTTATTTAATCTTTAATTCTATTTCTAATTTATATCACTCATGTCATCACTAACAGTTATCAGAATGCATGTCTAATCAGTCGATCTCAACCGTCTATTGATCTTTCAATCTTGACCTGTCGTTCGAATAATCAATTTTCTATAAATTGATTTGTCATTCTTCATTCCAACCTCTCTCACGAAATCTTATGACTTTTGAGAGCACTTATCTTGAATCTTCGATGTTTTGCTAGTCATTATCTTAGGCTATACTTGCACGAACTTACGAGAAATCTGAGGGCAATTATACTACTACAAGAAAAATGGAGAAGGGAAATCGAGATGAATCATGGAAATACGTACGAATTTGGTGAGATTGTTTTAGTTTTATTACCTTTTTTGACTTCCTTTGTTCTTTGTTGCTTAGCATTAGATTTGCATTTAGACTTGCATTGCATGTTTGCTTTAATCTTTGTCTTGTGCACTTTCTTGGCGTTACATCCTCTACAGCTGCAGTTCAAATCCTCAATCCACCACCCCACAACAAACCTTCAATAGGACTTCACAAACTCTGACAATCTCACAAGGAACGAACCTCGCTCTGATACCAATTTGGTGCAGCCATGGTAGGAGGGTCCTCAAAGAGAACAATCTAGACCGTGCAGCAAGAGTAACACAACAAAACCAACACAGAATATGGAGGAAAATGTAGATTCAAATATTCTCATTAACAAAAATCTCAGTTACATTCAGTCGGCACCATCTTGGCTTACAGATTCGGCTCATAGGCCTGATAAAACATGCTCAATATTCTAACATGCTCCTATATGCGAGCTGCAAATTACAATTGAATCTATGTTATTCTTCTCAATCAAATACCATTTCACCACCACTATCCTAATGAACGATTACAAGCTTTATAGCATATCCGCAACTCTAGAAACATCCGCGTCGGCCAAAGATCATCACATTCTCCAATGAAAGAAAATGTAACGTGTGCATGAATAGGTCGGCCTCTAATTGGAATTATCCTCCATTAGGTGCATAAGATGAAGTGTGGACCTATATTGAAGGTCACAAACACTCCACGAAATAATAAAAATCACACCGTTAAGATCCTCAAGTCGCGGGGATGATCCGCAATGATCGAATTGGCCGAAAAGTTTAAAATTATTCCGGTGTCGGTTCAAGAAACTGTCAAGAATTCTGGAAGCGATAACTTGTCGAAAAAAGAGTCAAACACGCTCAAATCTTGGAATAAGGAAAATGAACATGTAGATGATGTACACAAAGATCCACAGGGTTTGGTGAGAAAAGATGATGAATCCACCACAATGAACTAAGCAAGGACATAACAAGAACAAAACTGAAAGAATTTTTTTTTTTTTGGTTGATGCAAGATCGCCAAGAACCAAGGATGCTCATGCATCAATTGTGGCTTTGCAGAACTCTGCAGGTGGGTTGTTGTCTCATGAACGCTATCACTTAATGGCCAAGCTTTAACGCCTTTCCACCTCACGGCGCCTGCATCCTTCAAACTTGCAAGATCATCAAAGCTTCATCTAACAACTTCAAGTGTCTCACGAACCATTTTCGCCCTTGCTTAATCATTCCTTAGGAAATTTTACCTTTCACTATCATCCCTCCAACATCGTTCCTAATGGAAAATATACGATGGAGGCCCGGTAGCTCCCTCCCGCATCTCCTAAATAGGTCAAACTTTTGCACGTATCCCTTAGCGTCTGAGGCACCTACGGGTCCCATAGTGAGGACTTCAACCAACGGGTTGTCATGCTCTAAATTTCGTTGCTTAATAGTGGAGACTCCAAATGTCCTTTGACCTTCCTACACCTACATGCCTTCGACCTACAAATGCATCAAGCTTAACCTGGTAACTTCAGGTTCCTTACAATTTATTTTTGCATGTGCCAAAGCACCTCACATGGAATTTGATCGCCAAGTTCACCATGTTGAACTTTTGTTGCGGGCGGCTGCCTGTGAGTCTCCTTCGACTCGGCCCCATATTGCTCCTAGCTGCTTCGAACGACTTCCGACCTAGGGGAAACCTACACCCCTAAAGCCGCATTTATGTTTATGGTCCAAATGAGCTCAAAATGTGGAACAATGATGAATATTGTGATCTTTTAATGATGCATGGATGGATATAACAATGAGTTTGCAGGATTTGACTAACATTTGCCTTGATTTACGTATGAAAGCACTTACTGCACCTCTTGTGTGTAGGATTCATGGAACCATGCTAAAGGCATAGATTTTGTTGTGTTAGGAAAGTGATTGCAACCACCAAAGGATCCGCTTATCTAAATATTGGAGTCAAGGGGAGTTCTACCTAATTGAATAAGCTCGCTTAAGAATCTATGTCAGGAAATACCAAGTTAAGAAATGCTTTCAAACAAGGAATAGGAAGGAGTTGTTTTATTTTCCACCAGGTGATGATGATTGTTAGGAACTATCCATCAAGATCAGGAGCAACATATCTACTTCTCAGAAGCACCAATCTACAAAAAGAATGCACTTAATTGGTTGCAAGAATGTTGCGAACACATCAGACAAAGGGCAGCCTTTAGCAGTTTCAGCTATAGCAGGGAAGGCAATCACTATAGGACAAAACTGCTACAGTGCCAAGGTCACTAGATGACAAAATAGGCTACAACACAAAAATAGAGAAGAGGACAAAATAGCCTATTTTAAATTGTGAAATATTGGGGGTAGGTGAAACCCTAACTTGTATTGAATCTAAGCCACACATTATAATTAAATCATAGCCATTCATTTGGGCTTTGGAAAATTATAAATAGGGGCTTGCTCCTCATTTGTAGTTGTTGGTGAATTGGTGTAAAAGGCATTTTGCAGCAATAAAATGGAGTATTGTAGTATTTTGGGTGTTTTCTTTGAGTTTTCTCATTTTGCATACATGATTCAGCCTCCATGTTAGTTTTAGCTTGTAGTTTCTTGAATAGCTTTGATAATGGTTGTTGTTATGGTATTTGATGGACTTCTAGCCCATACTTTTAGTACTTGTTGTTGACAAATTGTTGTGTAAAGTTAGCCTGGGCTTGTTTATTTCATTACTAGAACTTAGTTCAATTGTATGTTCATGAAGTGAATGCACAATCTAAAAATTTGCAATCCTTAGAAGATTACAGTAGTTTTGTGTAGTTGTAGGTCCTTTTGGTCAGGCAAAACTCAATTTTATGGGAGTCTATCTATTGTAGCATCCTCCATTGTTACTATTCATTCATAGCTTAGATTTAGAACAACTCTCTCCGCCCTTTCTCTTTTGCTATTTCTTTTAATCCTTTATTAGAGTAGGACTCCAAGCATCACAACAATGCTAAATTTGATGAACATGGTGAGTTTCAACTTGCTATTTTGAGTGGGCAGCCACTGTTCAATCATTTCTAGCACCCTTAAAACTCCATTTGCAGACCTGATTTCCCATGCTTTATAAGCCATAAAGGCCACCTTGTGATTACCAGAAAATCACATCAACCAATTGAACTATTCCAAGCATTGTCATGACCTGACACCTGAGGGACCTTGGGACAATTTTCTGCAACTTGCTTGTAGGAAGTTGTCTTTCAAGATAGGTAGAGCATTCATGTTTTGCTTGTGTTGAGGAGGTGCAAAAACACCCATCAATAGAATTGGCGCTATAAGGAGGGCATGGCTGAGCTCAAGGCTAAAAAGCTGAAAGTTGGAAGTTGAAAAACACTTTCAAGCAAAAATATGAGATAGATAGATCTCATCATATGCTGGAAATTTAGAAAATTATAAATTTGAAGGCAAAACAAGAGATGAGCTAAAATGGAGTAGCAACTTCAAATCAACATTACTCAACTACAAGAATATCTAAATAGGATATTGAGGAAGCCATTGCAGCACTTTGCATTGGCAAACAAATGCAAGATCCATGGCACTCGTAGACACAACGAATTTGGATGTCTGACATTCTTGGGAAGAATTGAAAGGGTTTTGCAAGGAGAGATTCCCTTTTGGGAAATATATCAACCCTTAGCTCCACTAGACCCAGAAGAAGAATTGATTAGCATGGTAGCCAAGGTGCAAGGATGGACTAATACTAGAGGAGGTATTGATGTATGGATGGTGTAAATTCCATAATGCACCCTACTCTAAATTTACTTGTCCATCATGTGTCGACATCATTGTCCAAGCCAAGACTTGTTTGGACAAGTTAGAGCAGCCAACTCTCAATGTAGGGAAGTCATTTGTTGAGGTAGGAGAGTTGTTAACATCTAGAGGACAGCATATTGAAGTTGAACAAAGAAGCTCCATAGAAAGTGCTAGGACAGCAGACATGGAGGTTGAAAGTCAAGAGGAAGGAGTTGATTTCCTGGGGATAGTAGGAAGCCTTGATGAAAGTTCAGCTAGGGAGGAATTAGAAAATATTTTCTCCTTCAGTAAAGGGAAATCCTCCACTCAGGGAGAAGACCAGTTGGTAGTTAGAAGGCTATACACACAAGATAAATTAGAAAAATCTACAACAGCATATGCTAGGACAGCCAACACAACTGATGCAAATCAGAAAGAAGAAGAAGTTGAAAGCCTTGGGGCAATAGAAAATGATGATGGAAGTATAAGTGAAATAAGATTAGAAGATCTTTCCTTCATAAATGAAAGTTATCAAGCATCTAAAAATGAAGATTTAGAGGAGTGGGGACAACTACAAGTTGAGGCAGTCCACTATCACACTTCCTTCCTAAGTGCAGATGAAGACCTAATAACGGAAAGATATAGCGAGCTTGTGTCAAGGCTCACAAGGGATTGGTTAGACTTGAGGGGCCAAGTGGATTTGGAGGTGTTGTTTCTTCCAGGTTGGTGTAGGCTCCATGATTCATCACATTCTGATTTCATGTGCGAGCTATGCCAAGAAGCCATCGAACAAGTTAAGGAACAAGTAGAGCAACCAAGTGCACCACTTCCTACAGTTGCCGCCAGGATCAAAGCAGAGGTCCAAGAACCTAAACCAAGTGATAACTTAGCTGAGGGCATCCCCCAAGAAGGAATTGGGGCAGCAACAGAAGAAGAAAAATGCATTCCCGAACCTCTAGATGATGAAGCAAATCAAGTGGGAGATTTTTCCATTGATCATCAAGAGTCTTTCCCTCTTGTAGAGAATTTATATGTGATGGATGATAGACTTTATGGAGGACTTCCAGAGGGAAATCTCCCATCATACACCAATCCTCTTGATGGGCTAGTGTCCCTTGCTGATTTCTTCCCACTTGGGATTGTGCCACAAAGGTATAGCAACATTGAGGAGGAGTACATTTCAGAACATGGCGGTGATGAAGATCTATTACCTGAACCTTCGTACGGAAAAGCATTACAACTCCCAGATTGGGAAAGGGACTCCACTTCCATCTATAGCGATAGTGAACAAGAGGAAATAAGTGAGCATCCTGACGCACCACATGAGATGCAAAGAGAAGAATACCAGGGCAGGGATGTCTTGGAGGCTGCCCACAAAGGAGATATACCTTGCAAACTACAGACTGCAACTGGCAGTCTTTCCTCCTTGTCTATTGTTGATTCTCTTACACACTCCAAGAGCTGCAATAGGAAAATTTTGTCCATGTCATAATTTTATGACATGAAATATAAACAAATTGAGATCAACACAAGAGAAATGAGATGGGACAACATGCTACCTTTCGAGGATAGCAATCAAGTAGACACAAGGGACGTAATTGATCAGCATGATAGTCTCTATCTCCTCAAAGAATAGTCGATGGAGGTTCTGGGTCCCACTGGTAGCTTGGAAGAGGTGTTTGTTGCCTCGTTCTCCCAGCCTTATGCAAGCCCGAGATCAGGTACAAGGTTCCTTGCATTTGAGAATTTTTCTTCATAATGTGTATTAACTGATCAATTTGATTGTGATCTGCAGATTTGTAATGTAAGAGGGATGTTGCACCATCCATTGTGTCAACCCGAGGCTACCAACGCAATGGCCAACGATGCAGTGCTCACTCTAAACTGTCAAATGTTGCCACCTTCACATGGCGACACCCAGGTTTTATCTTTCCTTGCTCCTATGAATACTTGTAGCAGCATTTATCATTTTGATTATGGGAATGAGGGAAGAAGGACTTGTTTATCGATCAATTACGGGCTTCATGAACTGCCTCAACTTTTAATTTTTCTGATGATGTTATTGAATTCGAATGTTGCATTATAAAGCTTCATTTTTCTAAGTATAAGGATGAGTTTTCATGGCTTAAAATTTTAATGATTTCCCTTTTGCTTGTACATGCATTACGAATTCCAACGGGCGTAAATGTCAGTTTTCCTTTCCTGAACGTGGTCCTTTGTAAATATCTTTGTATAGAGTTCATTTTGAGTAGTGTAGGTTTCATGTATATACCTCACTTTCCTACTTTTGTTAGTTTAGTTTGTTCACTTTAGATTAGGTTGCTTTAGAGTAGTTTCCTTGTTGTTTGCTTCTGCTTTGTTGTTGCTTTGCTCGAGGTACCTCTGCTTTTAGTCGGGTATGTTTACATGCAAAACAACCATTTTATTTCTTGGGGCCTATTTTATGTGTTTCCTTACGAAACTTTAATCAAATTTTCAAAGTGGATGGTGAGGGTCCTTTGTTAGTGTCAAGTGACGTGGATGTTTTATTCGAAGGGGATAAGTCGTTGGTTGGTCTAATTCTGATGTATTCTAAAATCTTATATCTCTCACAAACTTTAAGAATATTGAGGTCGTTGTAGGTCCTTTGTGAGGTCCAGTTAAGTGAAAAATCTAAAAAAATTCTTTAGCGCCACTCGGATCCTCAGCCCTAAGTGTGAGCTTCACTACTTGCAGGTTGAAATGAAAATTGAAAAGAGAAAAATCAAAAGGAAAGAAAGAAAAAAAAGAAAAAAAAGGACATTGAAAATCAAAAGAAAAGAATTCAACTTTTTAGGGGGATCCAGGCAACTCTACCGGGGCTATGGACGCCTGGCTGGCAGTAGAGCAATGTTTGGGAGAAACACAGTGACAACCTCATCGAGGCTATGGACACCTCACTAGCAACAAGGCAATTTCCCAGATGCTTTTAGAGTTAGAATAAACTACATAGCTTCACTTGATAGAGCTTGGGTTCCTGTCATGACTTAAGGGTAGAAATTAACGCAATTGCACACACTTGGATTTTCAGCATACTAAAGGTTGGGTTGACTAGTGGTTTTGATCCTTTGGTCAAGTGTCTGGTTTGTTTTCCCTAGCGTGAAGGTTGGAACCAGAGATTCTAGGTTTTTTATTCCAGTTTTTCATCAAAATGCTTCGGAGCATTTCCCCAACTGAGTCGTCATTTGTTGTGCATGTTTTACACACACGCCCCACCAAAGGCAGGGACCCCCTTTTTTTTTGCTTTTTCCTTGCTCCTATTGACTTGGTCCCTGCTCGCTTGCTTCACTTTTTCCTTCATTTTTTGACTTTGGGGACAAGTTTCCTATGGATTTGGGATGTTTCTGTGATTCCTATGTGAACATCCAAGGTTTCGTTGAGCTTTGGGAAGTTGCAAGAATTTCATTGTAGGTCGTCGTCCCTCTGTCACTATCCCTCCATCACCGTCCATGGGAATTTCTTTGCAGGCCACCGCCCCTCCATCGCCATCCGCGAGAATTTCTTTGCGAGCCACCATCCCTCCATTGTCGTCTATGGGAATTTATTTGTGGGTTGTCATCCCTCCATCACCATCCGTAGGAATTTCATTATGGGTCATCGTGTGTGGATTGTCATTTTTAAAGGGCAGTGGACCCTCTGGCTTCCCCCTTCCAAATCTCCACATTTCCAAAAAAGGGTACAAACTTCAATTTTTCATCATCTGGGGCCCATAAAATGAATTTCTTCACATACCTAAAGGGGTTCAAATCGAATTTTCCATGTGTTTAGACATTGCGTAAATTTCGCTACGGAAGTCCGTCCACGGAAGTCCGTTTGAGCAATGTCGTTGTAAAGGGCGGCGGACCCTCTAGCTTCTTCATTCCAAATTTCTATATTTTTAAAAATGAGTCAAATCTTAAGGAAATATTTCTTGGCACTCTTTCTACCCCTTTTCCCATGTGCTAAAATAGAAAAATCTCAAATTTACTAAGTTTTGTGAAGTTGTGAAGATTTTATTACGGGTCGTTGTCCCTCCGTCGTCGTCCGCAAGAATTTCTTTGTGGGTCGTCGTCCCTCTGTCGTCGGTTGTGGGAATATCTTTGCAAGTCGTCATCCCTCTGTCATCGTCTATAGTAATTTCTTTGCGGGTCGTCGTCCCTTCATCAACGTCCACAGGAATTTCTTTGTGGGTCACTGTCCCTCCGTTGTCGTTTGCAGAAATTTCTTTGCAAGTTGTCATCCCTCTGCCGCCATCCGTGGGAATTTCTTTGCGGGTCGTCGTCCCTTCGTCACCATCCATGAGATTCCTTATGCGGTTCGTCGTCCCTTCATTTCCGTTCGTAGGTTTCTGTGTGCTCAATGTCATTTTTAAGGCAACGAACCCTCCGGCTTCCGCATTCTTGATTTCTGCATTTTTTGAAAATGGCCAAATTATTGAGGAATAGGTCTAGGCACCCTTCTAATGCATCTTCCATGTGCTTAATTAGGAAAACTCAAAATTTCTAAGAGTTGTGGCTTTGCGGAACTTCGCATGCGGGTTTTCGTCTCATGAACATCATCACTTAATGGTCAAGCTTTAACACCTTTCCACCTCATAGCGCCTACATCCTTCAAACCCACAAAAGCATCAAAGCTTCATCTAATGACTTTAAGTGTCTCACGACCCATTTTTTCCCTTTCTTAATCATTCCTTAGGATATTTTCCCTTTCACCGTCGTCCCTCCAACGCCGTTCCCAATGGCGAACATACGATGGTGGCCCGACAACTCCCTCTCACATCTCCTAAATTGGTCAAACTTTTGCATGTAGCCCATAGCGTCTGAGGCACCTACGAGTCCCACAATGCAAACTTTCACCTGCGGGTTGTCATGCTATAAATGTCATTGCTTAACAGCGAAGACTCCAAAAATCCTTCGACCTTCCTACACCCTCATGCCTCGGACCCACAAATGCATCAAGCTTAACCTAGTAACTTTAGCTGCCTTACAATTGATTTATGCACGTGCCAAAGCACCTCACATGGAATTTGATTGCCAAGTTCACCATGAGAAACTTTTTCTATGGGCGGCTGCCTGCGGATCTCTGTGATCTTGGCATCATCCTACTCCTAGTTGCTTTGAATAGCTTCCACCCTAGGGGAAACCTGCACCTGAACCCGCATTTATGTTTATGGTCCAAATGAGCCCAAAATGTGGAACAATGATGAATATTGTGATCTTTTAATGATGCATGGATGGATATAACAATGAGTTTGCAGGATTTGACTAACATTTTCCTTAATTTACGTATGAAAGCACTTACTGCACCTCTTGTGTGCAGGATTCATGGAACCATGCTAAAGGCGTAGATTTTGTTGTGTTAAGAAAGTGATTGCAACCACCAAAGGAGCCACTTATCTTAATATTGACGTCAAGGGGAGTTCTACCTAATTGAATAAGCTCGTTTAAGAATCTATGTCAGGTAATACCAAGTTAAGAAATTCTTTCAAACAAAGAATAGGAAGGAGTTGTTTTATTTTCCACCAGGTGATGATGATTGTCAAGAACTATCCATCCAGATTAGGAGCAGCATATCTACTTCTCAGAAGCACCAATCTGCAAAAAGAATTCACTTAATTGGCTGGAAGAATGTTACGAACACATCAGAAAAAGGGTAGCCTTTAGCAATTCAGCTACAGTAGGGAAGGCAATCACTACAGGACAAAACTGCTATAGTGTCATGGTCACTAGATGACAAAATAGGCTACAAAACAAAAATAGAGAAGAGGACAAAATAGCCTATTTTAAATTGTGAAATATTGGGGATAGGTGAAACCCTAACTTGTATTGAATTTGAGCCACACATTATAATTAAATCTTGGCAATTCATTTGGGCTTTGGAAAACTATAAATAGGGGCTTGCTCCTCATTTGTAGTTGTTGGGGAATTGGTGTAAAAGGCATTTTGCAACAATAAAAGGGAGCATTGCAATATTTTGGGTGTTTTCTTTGAGTTTGCTCATTTTGCATGCATGATTCAGCCTCCATGTTAGTTTTAGCTTGTAGTTTCTTGAATGGATTTGATAATGGTTGTTGTTATGGTATTTGATGGACTTATAGCCCATACTTTTAGCACTTGTTGATGACAAACTATTGTGTAAAGTTAGCCTGGGCTTGTTTATTTCATTACTGCAACTTAGTTCAATTGTATGTTCATGAAGTGAATGCACAATCTAAAAATCTGCAGTCCTTAGAAGATTGCACTGGTTTTGTGTAGTTGTAGGTCCTCTTGGTCAAGCAAAACTCAATTTTATAGAAGTCTATCTATTGTAGCATCCTCCATTGTTACTGTTCATTCATAGCTTAGATTTAGAACAGCTCTCTCAACCCTTTCTCTTATGCTATTTCTTTTAATCCTTTGTTAGAGTAGGACTCCAAGCATCACAACAATGCTAAATTTGATGAACATGTTGAGTTTCAGCTTGTTGTTTTGAGTGGGCAACTACTCTTCAGTCATTTCTAACACCCTCGAAACTCCATTTGTAGACCTGACTCCCTATGCTTTGTAAACCATAAAGTCCACCTTGTGATTACCAACAAATCACATCAACCAATTGAACTATTCCAATAATTGTCATGACCTAACACCCGAAAGACCTTGGGACAATTTTCTGCAACTTCCTTGTAGGAAGTTGTCTTTCAAGAGAGGTAGAGCATTCATGTTCTGCCAGTGTTAAGGAGGTAAAAAACACCCATCAACAATGAGCTATAAGTGGAGTTGAATAAATGAAATAAAAGATTCTTGAACTTAAGAATTCCATGGAACAAATACAATTGGAAGTAGATTCAATTTAAGGAAATGGAAAAATGAGTTTAAAGTCACTAGGTTTTACATATGGTATATATGAATAATTTACATGCAAGCAAAGAAAGTGATAGATGATGAGCTATATAAGTGGAGTTGAACAAATGAAATCAAAGATTAGAACCTGAACTTTAGAATTCCATGGAACAAATGCAATTGGAAATAAATGATAAGGAATTTAGGCTGAAATGAGTTTAAAACTTCATTAGGTTGAACAAGCACATTGCATATATGAACTTTTATGTATGCAAGAAAAAAAAGTGAGAGATGATGCTATAAGTTGAGTTGAGTTCAAATGAAATCAAAGATTATTGAACTTAAGAATTTCATGGAACAAATACAATTGGAAATAGATTCAATTTAAGGAAATGGAAAAATGAATTTTCAAAGTCACTAGGTTTTTTATTGCATATATAACTTTATATGCAAGCAAAGAAAGTGAGAGATGATTAGCTATAAGTGGAGTTGAATGTAAATTAAATCAAAGATTAGACTGAACTTAATTTATGGAACGTAATGGTAATAGACAATTTGGTGGATAAAGAATGTATGAAACAAAGGAGAGGTCCGCGAAGAATGAAGAAATGGGAAAATTAAGGATCTAGAAAGATAGAAGAGATAAAGGAAAGAAGGGTTATAAACCAATTTTAAAACCAAAATGGCTCTTTATGCTAAAATAAATATTTTAGGTCATAAAATAAGGAAAAGGATAATTGATAAAGATTCCTGATGCCTACTATGAAGTGTATCTAATGGATGTTGGGTGCAAAGCTCCTCGTTATTTGGAGGATGAGATAAGAACGTTAGACGTCTGAGAAAACGGAAAGCGCGTAAAGAAGTGCGCGTCAATCACCGAAGTGTGGATGGTGGTGGATGGAAGTCGAGTGAAGTGCGAGGTTTTGTATGGAAGTTGATGCGCGATGAAGTGGAAAGATGGAAGGAATGTAAAGGTGAAGTGAAGATTAGAACGTCACGGCGTGGAAGTCGAGATGGAGAAAGAAAAGATGAAGAACAAGAGGAAGGAGAAGGAGATGGAGGAAACAGAGTAAAGTCAGGATAAAGGAAAATCGAACCAAAGTGAAGGATAGGCGTCGAATGAGATGGAAGATCAAAGATAAGATTATTGCTGGTTCATAAACTCAAATCAAAATATTCAATCAATCGAAATAAAATACTGTTTTATAAAGGTGTCGAACCGGCAAAGACAAACAAATTGTCAGACAACAAATCCGGGTCAGAAAATAATCAGCAAATCATCAACAACCCAACAGCAGCAGCCATCAAAGATCAACAATACAACTCAGGCTATAAACAACAAGAACCGAAGGGACCTTTAACCCAAATAACCAATTTTTGACAATAGTAACCACCTGAAACAGTCAGGAAACAATGCAACCAGGATGTTGCAACAAACCATCTACTCAATAAAAACAACATTGAGCCCAACAAATCCAAACTCCCCATGACAATCCAAACACCCCACTGCCATAGGGGTTTTTGAAAACATAGAATAAAACTGAGAAGCATCATTCTCCCTACAGTACCATACCACTTGGAAAGCCAACCCAATCTCTACCTTTAAAAGAGAGGGCTCCCCTCTATAGGAGAGGAAGAAATAGATCCCCATCCCACCAGAACCACTTCGCACCAGCCCATAAAAGCTCCACCTCAATAGGACAGCTACCACCTTCACCTCAATAGAAGAGGGTTCCACCTCAAAAGGAACAATCTCCCCCTCTATAGGAGACATTATTTGGAGATCCCAACAGAAAGTGACTTCAGTAGGAAGGGAAACCATATCCTCCTTTAGCATCAAAAGCAATAGGTACAAATAGGAAGGAGCACAACACTCCTCACATGGTTCAAGAAGATGGACCAAAGGAAATGACCCATCAACCATCATACCAACACCAGCCATAACAGAGTTCATTAAAACCACAAGTGCCTTCAGCCAGAAACCCAAAACACCCTTCTTAAAATAAAAAAACTCCCTACATAATAAAGAGCTTCACCAAATTTGGGAGAATCACAGCAAAAAGGTTATACGACAACATCTTCTCAACATATATTATGGCTACATAATCTTTCAAAAGCAAGATCACAAAAAGAGGAACCCATTAAGAAAAAACTGACCCCCACAGCAAAGAAATCATAACAAACCAGGGGGGCAAACCACAGAAAAGGTACTTCCATCCTCAATAGAACCAGACTAAAGCCACATGAGAAAAAGAGGAAACAAAAAATACTCCTTCAACCACTCCACAAGCCACTCCAACCCCCAAAAACAAGGCATAGCAAGGGGCAACATGAGAAAATAGTGCTTAGACACCAGAGAAAAGAAGCCTATGAAGACAATAGCACACACAAGAATCCCATCAACCTCAATGACCACCACATCCATCACCACCATCATGCTCCCTAAAGCATCAACCATAAGAATCCAGGGAAACGTAGGAGAAAAGGGAAAAAGACAACCCACCAAATGAAGCCAAGACCTCTGCACCCGAACCGAAGGAAGCCAGAGAACAAAGGCCACAAACCAAGAACCAATAGAGCCCAAAAAATGTTGGGACAGCCAATGCCTGAACCTCTCCACAAACAAACCCTCAGTAGGAACACCAAACACAACTCCCAACGCCAAACAATAAGCCAAAATCCAGGAAACCAAGGTCAACCAACATTGAAGCAAAAAACCTCTTGAAAGAGATGGAGGAAGAAAGAATAGGAACACAAGAAACCACTACCAATCAAAGAGCACCTGCCAAGAAAAGCACCAGAAAAGCAAGAAGAAACACAAGAAAACCCAACAGGAACAAGCCTCAAATAGAGGACAGCTCAGGAAGCTCCCAGCCAGCAAAGAAAGACGACCCCTAGAGAAACAACCAACAGAAAATCCACCTCAAGATTAGCCATGACCCCTCCAGCTTTGTCTCCCTCCTCGTCTACAACAACATCATCTCCATCTTTGCTATCCATAAATCCAGCCATAGCAAAGACAACATCCATAGCAGAGACTCCTACCAACATGCCTAAAAAACAAAGCTAGTGGTTTGAAAAGGAAAGAAGGATCCCAAACAGACCACAAAATCATTCGCCTCGCCATCATCTTCGAGATCAGACTCATCACCATAAAATGGTTTGAAAATAGCTCTCCCACCCAGCCCTCTCTGCTCCGCCATTTCTCGAGTTCTTTTTAATGTTACTATGCTTGATATGTGTGGATTCTTCCTTAAAATATGCATACATTGTTTCTTTCTATGATATCTTGCCAAATTTCATTCATGCTAAACAAAATTATTCACAAGAACAAGAATAAATTTTATTTGCACTTCTTTTGTTCTTATTCTTGTGAATAATTTTGCTCAATCTTATTTTTTCTTGTTCTTTTACTTGTCATTTTCTTACTCTACCAAAAGATGATTGCACAAATCCTCTCGACCAAAATATGAATTAACAAATCCTCTACCAAAAGATGACTTCACAAATCCAAAATCTCCAAAAAACTCTAAAATCTCCCTAGATGGAGATGACTTCACAAATCCTCTAGACCAAAAGATAACTTCACAAATCCAAAATCTCCAAAAAACTCTAAAATCTCCCTAGATGGAGATGACTTCACAAATCCTCTAGACCAAAAGATGACTTCACAAATCCAAAATCTTTTGATGGAAGATGACTTCACAAATCCTCTAGACCAAAAGATGAATTCACAAATCCAAAATCTCCCTTGATGGAAGATGATTTCACAAATCCTCTAGACCAAAAGATGACTTCACAAATCCAAAATCTCCAAAATGTCCAAAATCTCCCTTGATGGATAAAAATGTGAATTAATCTTCTAATGTTGATATTGAAAAAATGAAAAAATAAACACATATTTATATGCATATTTAATTATAAAAAAACATAATATTAAGTTGGTCGGCCAAGGGTTCGAGCAAACATCAGCCAAGGATTCGCTCGAACCACCCTGACCGGATTTTTTTAATATTATTTCAAAGGGTTTCGAGTTAACCTCCATTCGCTCAAACCCCCATTTGATCGAATGGTTCAAGGGGGGTTCGAGTGAAGGGGGGTTCTCTCAAACCCACTTTTTTCCCTTCTCCCACTCTTCTACCAAATTTCTGCAAAAAAAATCATTTCAAAGCTCAAGTTGAGGATGAAAATGGAGGAAACTTCACAGACCTAACTAGATGATGGTAGTCCTCAGAACGAGCTATCCATTGAATATAATTTTAATATATTTTGGTTTTATTATGTATTTTTTTTAGTTTAATTAAACATAGGTTTTTCACTGAAAATCAATCTCTCTATTTTGCACATGGAAAAATAGCATATTATCAAAAAAAAATGAAAAATATATATGCACTAGATATTGATGTCCCTGATCCAACAAAAAAATTGAATTTCAATAAATAAATAAAAGGTATGTGTTAGCAAGTAAACCTTTGTCTAAATTGTAACTGGTTTAACTTCAAAAATTAATTAAGAAAAAAATATTCAATGAAATGCTATGAAACCAATTGCATGCACTAGATATCGTAGTTACGAATCTAAATTCAAAAAAATAGAAATTTATCCTTCATAGAAAAAAATTTGTGTTAGCCAGTACATGTCACTCTTTAAAAATGGTGTTTACTATTAAAAACTAGTTTTTGAAGGAGATGGGAAAAGAAATGAAATATGATTCCAAAAATATATATATATTTCGAATCTACAAAAAAAAAAATCACAAATCACTAGTTTGCATCATCTTCAAATTCCTCATGATTTAGCAGTTATAGGTGCTTGAAAGTGAAGATTTAGTTTTAAAAAATCAGTTCAATGTCTTGTTTGGCCAAAAAATGTAAACTAGTATTGTGGGATCACCCGTCCATATCATTCCTCTCCATCCACCAATCCCATTTCTCTTGGAAGCAATTTGAATGCTAAATTTCAAATACATAAAGCCAAAAATCCACAAAAATCAAAGGATCAACATGTCCCATCTATAGTGTAGAAAATTGTACCCCTTTCTAGGAGAATGTACAATTTCACACTTATTTGGACCTATTTTGGTGACCTTTTCATTAATTCATTTTTAAAACTTCATTAATAATCCCCTAATACCCTTTATTATGTATCCCAAGGCCTATTTTATTTAATTCCCAACACCACATCCCACATTGAATAAATGTTATGGATTAAATTAATGCCATGACATTTGTGGAGTCCTAAAGTTTTAGGTCAGGATCCATTCGCCCATGGGTGAATGGGTCCTCATTAAGTTCCTTAAACTCAACTTTGAACATTTTTTTGGTGTAATTTCAATCTCTCAAATTCAAATTTCACTTGTCAGCTTTCGAGATCTAATAATTGGAAAATTAGAAAGGAAGCCTATAAAACTAAGTTTCACATTCATTTTACACTCACAAGGAAGAGAAATTCACATGAGATCACAAGCATTCATATTCAAGATCAAGGAGAAGTCAATCAAGCATTCAAAAGTGAAGTCTTGGAGCAGCATTTTAGTTGTTTTTGCAAGTCTTCAAGCTCATTTTAATATCAAGATCAAGCATTTCCAAAAGAGTGATGATAGATGCCTATAGAGGATCATGATGGATTCTAGGTTTTGGGAGATCCACAAGACATTCAACCAAGCATAATGACTTGTTTCCTAAGTGGTTCCATCTTCTATTATCATTCTACTTTTTGCCTAAAGGAAGGTATAATATGTTTTATGACTTATTAGGGTGATTTGAGATCTCCCCAAATTAGGTCTTCATCATTGTGCATGTTCATTTAGGGATCCTATTCTAACATACTTGAGTAGGGTTTCTTTGCATTATTAGTTTCCTTAATATTAGAAACACTTGAGGTTAGGGATTGCACACACATTCTATGTTTCAGATCTGTATTTTTCATCAAGGTTTAATTACCAAACTTGGGGTTTGACCGAGGCAAACCCATATCCACCAACAAACAAAAATTTTGTTTTGCAGATTTTTCACAGATCAAAATCTAGGAGCGGAGATACAAAGTTATAGGGAAGAATTAGAGATCTCAGGCTTCAATCTCATATTTATATTTTTCCAAAAAAGTCTACCAAGACCCATTCACCCTAGGGCGAATGAGTCCCTATTCAACTTGTAGAAACAACTTGTGAAAGGTGCACAGCATTTATTCCTCTCATATTTTCCAGAAACCTTGTTGGTTCCTTCATTTTTATGCATAATCTATTATATCCAAGTTATAGATTATATTTTAGGCTTGATATGCTA